>JAPKLW010000488.1:0-45992 GCA_026898455.1 Plectranthus barbatus
GCATAGATAATGCATATAATTTAACACTATACATACTACATCAACTAAATATAAGTGCAACTATAGATGATGTACTGTTCAGATCTCAGCCAATGTAATGACAATTCACAACTAATTTATTATGACCATTATCACAGAAGTCTAATATTCGTGTAAATAAACATACAATGTATGCAATCATAATGTACAATAAAAATAAAAAATAATAAAAACCTAACAGAACAGAGATACAACTAACCTAACAATCCAATAAAATATAAACTTAATGCAACTATTATAACATGTGTAACACTTGAGTATACTGTAAATAAAAAAAGAAAATAGAGTACCTTGTGTTTCCGTTTCTTTATCCGCTGAAAATTTAAAAATATATTATTATACGTTATTATGGATTAAGAAAATCATGGAGAATGTACTAATTCTAAAACTATACAAGCTACAACAAGTAAATATAAAAACAGGCATAGATAATGTACTGCACCGTTGACAAACAATGTAATGTAAAATTCACAAGTAATGTAACATCATAAGTAGTCACAGAAGTCTATTATATGTGTTAATAAATATAAAATCAATACAAACATAATGTACTATAAAAAGCATAGATAATGCATATAATTTAACACTATACGTATTAAATCAACTAAATATAAGTACAACTATACCTTGTGTCTCCGTTTATTTGTGTACTCGCTTCTTCTTCCTGCCTAGAATCAAATAAACAAAATATACTTCTTCATTATTCTTTATATCCATAAATACTATAACAATTGTGGTAGCTTAAAAACAATAATCACAAACCTAATATACTATGAATTATAATTATATATTATTATGGATTATAAAAATCATGGAGAATGTACTAATTCTAATACTATACATGATACAAAAAGTAAATATAAAAACAGGCATACATAATGTACTGCACTGTTGACAAACAATGTAATGTAAAATTCACAAGTAATGTAATATGATAAGTAACACAGAAATCTAATATTCATGTTAATAATATACAATAAATACAAATATAATGTACTATAAAAAGCATAGATAATGCATATAATTTAACACTATACATATTACATCAACTAAATATAAGTACAACTATACCTTGTGTCTCCGTTTCTTTGTGTACTCGCTTCTTCTTCATGCCTAGAATCAAATAAACAAAATATACTTCTTCATTATTCTTTATATCCATAAATACTATAACAATTATGGTAGCTTAAAAACAATAATCACAAATCTAATATGCTATAAAAACAAAATAATATTACAAGAAGAAAATCAAAATTTCGTGCATTAAATGTAGATGGGGATGGTTTTATCATCATCTATCACAAGTAATAATACCTGTTATTAATCTCAAAGTTGAAGACGACAACTCCAAAAAAATTATTCATCACTTGTACAACATCGGTAGAAATAAGGAGTACAATATATGCAATTTTTTTTAAAAATAGTGAAAAACGATCGATTAACATAGATTTCAAGAGTTTTTCACCGAGGTTGTACTCGAAAGTTCGCTACCAGAAAATAACCGCGATTTCAGAATTTTGCACGGCGAGAATATAGGTTAATGCAGTATAAAACTAAGAATGTTGCACTATGAACGCCGGCTCGTGTTTGTCGCCGGAATTTACCTATTTTTTCCAACAACTTTTTACTGTGATCGGAGGTGGAAGAAATCGGTGGAGGAATCACGGTTGTGGTTGGTGCTGTGGAAGGTAAAAATTCAATGAGGAGTAAATGAAGTTTCCTAATTTCATTCCTATTTTCGAGGGAAGAGGGTTACAGTTTGTTCTGAAATAATTTGAAATCCTTTAGCTATAATTACAATTTTACCCATAATGTAGTAGAATACACAAGACAATGCACCGAAATTTTTTAAGTTTGAAGTTAAATCTCAAGCGTTCAAATCTTAATCTAAGGGCTGAAATTAGGCCTCATATAACATATGGATATGGGGTAACCATATAATGCATCCCTATATATATATATATATATATATATATAGTAGTGTTCAAATTCGAACCATATATTTATGAATGAACAATGACCTTACATCTAGCCGTCTATTTTTTTAATCAAATGGATGAAATTTGGACATGTGGCATTTTATAAATATTTTTTAATTAGCCAAAGGGCTAGATCGGTAGAAGTAAAATTATATTATATAGTATCTTTTTTTAGTTTGGTAATTTCCTAATTTCATGCAATCAACCAAAGATATTACATCTTTTATTTGTTTTCATTTTTTCCTTGTAGTTATCGTCTATTTTCATCCATTGTTATCATCTCTCTTCTCCATTAATGTATCTGTTATTTTTCTTTCGTGTTCCATTTTTTTTGGTCGAGGTTGTTCAATATTATGGAAGTCGAATCTGTCATCGATGAATCTCCAGGTTTTTTGTTTGTTTGAAAGTATATGTCGTGTAATTTTTTTTCATTGTTTTGCATGTACTGGTTTCATATTTTTTCTTTCATATTGGTTGTTTCGATATGTTTTGTAGATTTGATTTAGTGTTTAATCCTTTTTGTTCTTGTATGGATTACGTTATTCAATGTAGTCAATTTAATTCAAATAAGGTTATTTTTATGTTGTCATTATATGTCATTAAACAACGATACTAATATCATTGTATATAGTATTTTTTATCAGTTATTTATTTTTAAGTTCTTTTTTTTAATAGTATGATTGTGTTTATCCTTTTAATATGTATGTGCGTCTACTGTGGTAGTTTGTTGTCTTTTAGTATTTTTACTTTAGTTATCAATTTTTTTTTTGTAATATGTTTGTAATACGTTTTATTTGATGATTATTTTAATTACATGAGTTTTTTAGTTTTTTTTTATTATCATTTAGTATATTTTTGTTTGTCGTTGTTTATATTAATACTAATCTTTTACAATGATTTTTTTTCAGTTATGTTTGTTCCTATATGCGATGATGCTATGAAGCCATATGTGGGTAAATCTTCATTACATTGGAGCATGCAATGAAGTTTTACGAGGAGTATGCAACGCAAATTGGAATACTGTTTTGAATTATATGTGGTTGCAGTGGATGAAATTTAGTTCTACGCAAATATCATTTTTATTTTAGAAATTGATCATTGTTCAATTTTAGTATTATCATTATAGCTCACAATTCATAAGAAATACGATGAACCCATATAAAATTGGCTAGATGCAATATTTTTAATTTATAATTTTTTATTCTTTACACGATCATTGTTTAAATTTTAATATATCATTTAAGAGAAAATAAAAACCTTTATTTGATTTGTATGTACTTTGTTATGTATGATATTTTCAAATTTTTGCGAAAATCTCTTTTTTGTTAAACATTTATCATTTTTTTGTTTTACTATCATCATTACAGTTCTCAATTTGTTAACAAAATGATGAACCCATATAATATATGAATAATGCAACTTTTAAATTTCAGTTTAAATTATCTATGTTTCTAAAAAAAATTGTCAATAAATAAAGAAAAAAATTAATCATAATTTTTGCTAATATTCGAAATACTACTGATAGCAGTTAATATGTAGCAAAAGATTTGTTAATACCATCACTTACAAAGTGTTCGACAATGCATAGTATGATATATCCTTAGATCATAACATTAAAAAAAATAAAACCCACAAACCGCTCAAAAAACAACACAAGTTCAGAAGCATAAAATGTTATATTTGTAAAACAAGTACTCCCTCTGTCCCGTTAGATTAGTCCATATTTTCATTTTCGTCTGTCCCGTCAGATTAGTTCACTTTCCTAAAATGGAAAAAAATCTCCTCATATCAATAAAATATTAATTTCACTACACTCACAAACATTGGTTACTGTGCCGAAACCAAAGTGGACTAATCTAATGGGACGGAGGGAGTACTTTCTATGCATTGTCATTCATGTAATCTTCAAAATACTGCTTCACGTCAACAGTAGTGATCTCTCCCTCAGCTTTCAGGTAGTCCTTACCTTCCTTCAAATTTTGCAATGAACATAGATTATTTTCCGACAACATCAACGTAGTGCAGAATTTTGCGCGTAGATAACGGTAGAACTTTTTGTTTCGTTGCGGTATTCTTGCACTCCATTCAGCGTCTTTCTCCCCATTGTAAAATTGCATGTGTCTAATCAAAAGAATAGTACTATCTTGATTATTCACTTTGCTTGGGCAATTGAGTACCATTATTCGGGTCTTAAGCTTTTCCAACTCTTTGCCCTTGTTCGGAACATAATGACATATAAAATGTACATACAATGATTAATCGTTAACAGTGATCAATCAGTTTTTTTGTTTGACCACAATTCAAAATCTATTACTCATCAATGATATATAAACCACTTAAATAATGATAATCATTACGTAAAACAATGATCTTCGATACAATAAAAAAAAAATCCAAAATGACACAGACCATATAAATCAAAGTTTAAGTGAAAAAATACTACATTCCTAAATCATTGCATCCAAATCAGTATTCAACACATAGAGGACAATTATAAAATATTCATTTAATACGAACGATCTTCATTATCTTGAATAAAAAAATCTAATATTTTGCGCATATACAACAAAAAACAGAGCAAATAATTTTAAAACCCTAGCTAAATTTTTAACAGTAATAAATTAAAATTTCTAAAACCCAACATTCAAACAATAAAAACAAAGATTCCTTCGCACAAAATAATTGTTTAACTAGGTTGAATCTAAACACAGAGTATATCCCAAAAAAAAATATTGTAAAAAAAAAAACCTGAAATTGACGCATGGTCAATCGTTTTCTTCTTTGGAGCCATTTGTTTAATCTTGAGTTTGCAACCTTAAAAAAACTTTAAAATAAGGAACGAATTGCTGCAGTTTTTGTAAGAATTAACAGTTTTTGGACGACAAATTACTTACCTCCTTTCGCAGACAACTAACGGAGTTCACTTTGCCGCTGGGATGTTTGTATTTTGACCGTCGAATAGTTTAGTGTTACCGGAATTCTGAAACCCAAAAAAACAATGTCGTCACCGGCGAAAATGAATTTGTAAAGTCGCCCTAATTTTCACTTTTTCATTTTTTAATGAGGGCGGTAAAAGTGAAAAATAGGTATTAATTGCTATTTGGTGGGTTGGTTAATTATTTTTGGAGATAATGGGACGTGTGTAATTAATGCTCCTACCTAAACGCCGAAAAATCTTGTGTGTAAAATCCCCACGATTTGATTTTGTATAATTTTTTGACAGTAATACCCTTTCAATGATAAAAAATACACTAAATAATGACATGTCACGAAATGAAATCTTGTACGTTAGTTTCCTAGATCTACGATCAAGAATTAGTCTTAGTTCAATCACTTATAGGGGTTCAGCCATGAACGCACCCATATATATATATATATATATATATATATATATGTAAATTTATAAATATATATACCCTTCAACATATAAGTTGCAGTTTTTTTAGCAATAATATTAATACGTTTCTCACCTCATTTTCTATTTTCTCAATTTCATGTTAAATAATTTTATATTGGCATAATAAATTTTTTAAAGTAAATAAATATTAAATATTACCATTTTTCTCAAAAAAATATCACATCAACTATAATCTTATTTTTTATTTATTGTATTTGTTATGTGTTTATATTATGATATAAACAAAATAAAATAATGATAATAATAATATTTTAATCATGTGTTAGTTTTTCTTTAAATTTTTTATTTTTACTAATTTATTTTATTTATTATTTTAAATAATACTAATATAATGTATAATGAGTTAATTTTATAAATCGAACATCTATTTTGTATTTTTTGTGTTTGTATTATTATGTTTAAAAAAAATTTAAATATATAATTAGATATGAAATATTATGAATGAGATAAAAAATTGAAATATCAAAAGATCGAACATCTTTTTATATTCTCTTTTCACTTAAGATTATTATTGATAAAAACATGTTTTTTAAATAAATATTAGTAGAAAGAATTGTAAAAATTATAGGATATAAAAAAAATTGTACGATACCGGCATATCAAAATAATGGTACGATGATAGTATATAAATTATGTCATACCATAACCATACTGAAAATTTTGTATACCAAACTAAGGTACATCGAAAACTTTGGTACAATAATAGTATCACATGCTGTAAAATTCAGTATGGTAGAAAATGTACAGCATATCATCCGAACATCTTTATAAAATTAAAAGTAATTTATATTATAATTATATTAATAAATGAAATTATTGTTTTTGAAAAATTAAATAAAATATATATACATATATATATATATATATATATTTTTATGATTCTATTAATTATATTTTAAAATTATAAAATATACATATACATATTTTAATATGTGCAATGGTATAAAGCTAGTATTATAATAAGAAGATAGAAATATTATAAAGATATATTATTGATATAAGTTTTTAAGAAAAACCTGATTATATTTATAAAATCTGCAACGTACCAATAATATTGATAATAAAAAGTTAACTATATATTATTGATAATTATTAAAAATATATAAATAATATTTAAGTTTTTTTTAACGATATAGGTGAAATTAGTTGAGTTTTAAAAAAAAACTAATGGCAGACAAAATCAAATATACTTTCCTCCAAAAAAATAAAATAAAAAATCAAATATACAGGCGAAGCTATTTTTTATGAAAAAAAGGGTCACTTCAGTTTCTGTAAATAAAATGATCAGATTTGTTGTTTAGCGAGAGAACATACGAATCCAAAAATGACACGTGTGTGAAGTTCGACAATAATGTCACCATGTTAATGGAGACACACATATGGGCAAAGGTCGGTTGTTGGGACACTGATTTGATTTAGAGCAACTAAATACCTTTGACTTGTACTAATCTACTTTCACTTCACCTAATTTTTATTATTTATTATAGGAGCGGTAATTTTTTATTTAATATGATAAGGTAACACAAATAAAGGAATTGGGTTAATACATTTCAAATTAAAACTCGGGTCCAATTCGAGTCATTTTCGGGTCGATTCGCGTAATCTGGATGATCTACAATTTTTTTTTTTAATTTTAATGTTGTATTATATTCTATTGTATTTGTGATTTTGTGTTAAAATTGTTAGGAAATTTGTTAGAATTTTCGTATTTTTATGTTTTTGTGGTTCAAAGCTGGTGTTTAATCTAACCAGTATGTTTCTAGATTAGTTCCAGTACGGTCTTAAATTGTAAAATACTGTATAGGTCTTTTTATCGAGTTATAAGCAGGATCTGGGTCAAAGGCATACCGAAGGATCAATTTGAAGATGCGCAAGACTCAACAAACTAAGGTTCAAACTGAACCTACGAGTCTGGGATTCATGAGTCTGGATTGACAAGTTTGAACTACACCAAATATGAAACTGACTAGTCCAGGGACTCACTTGTCCTGATACTGAAATCACCAGTCCGGATACCAAATTTACTAGTCTGGGGACCAAGCCTGAACTGATTGACGACGTCACCAGCATGGACTTGCAAGTATGGCAGCTTCAGTATGGAATCGTAAGTTACAGTCCCCGCGCACAGAGATAAAGAGAATCGTCTGAGGAACATACTGACAAGTACATACTTTAATGATTGGAGATTCTGTAAAGTCTGCAAGCCCAAGATTTCAATCTTGATACCTCGGATTTGCCAGTCCAAGATTCCTCAGACTGACAGAATACCGTTCTGACAAAAGGTGAACAGTCCCAGTCCATGTCAGAAAAAGGGAGGAAAAACGGGAAATGCACTGTACTTTTTGGAATAGCACCTACCTACCCGTCGATCATGCGGAGAACAGAGACTTCCGATTGGACAAGAGTCAATTGATCTATAACGGCTCTAAGGATTCAAACCTTCAATCCTTCACCTATAAATGTCGGAGGACTTCAATAAAAGAAGGTTACCGAAGAATTATCAAGCTTACGATTTTTCAAATAGCCAAAACTTTGCAAGATTGTCTACACGACCGTTCGAGGTTGTTAAAGTTTTTTCGTATGTAACAATAGTGAACACGAGACTCAGAACTTCTAAGCTATTGAGTTATCGCTTGGTAATCTTTCTCTCCAAGAAAGATTACAACAGTCAAGTACGTCTAGTACTTTGATTCTTACGGGCTATTGCCGCAAGCTGATAGTTTTGGGGAAACTTTAAACACCTCATTCCGGCGACGAGAGGCTGCGTGGTGTGTCCACACTCTAAAGAGTTGAGAAGTGAAGGACGAGCAAGAACCGGAAGGGTGAGCTTGTGGATCGGTGGACAAGGCATTCACTGACAACCGATAGATCGTAGGAGCACCTGTGTAATCCTGAATTTAGTGGATTTTCATACTTCGAGTCTGAAGAGTCGACGGAGGACCTTTAGAGTCCGAACCACTATAATCCTTGTCTTATTTATCGCTTTCAGTTTATCAACTTACTCATCTTAAAACTTAACACTCAAGTGTTGCATTATAAAAATGAAATTGACTCTAAGCATACTCAGACTATAAACCTGACCTAGATTTGACAAACCAAACTGACAAGTAACCGTCAGCTTGGATAAGTGCAAGCTTACTCTAAAACAAATATTTTCGTTGTGCATTTACAGTTACTCCGAAAAATCGGGACCAACATAAGTAATTTTCGTGTATTTTGTCTTGAACATGTCATTTCGTATTAAACAGACCATGTTTAATAAAATTTAAAATTTCACCATGATTAAAAAGATAATTAAGCATGTCATTTTGGATCACTTTCGCAACTTGACCAGCTAACCTGAATGCGACTCAATTACCACCCCTAAACTTTACTCCTTTCCACTAAGAAAGTTCTCATTTTTGCGAAAATTTACAAAAATAAATATATGTAAGAGCTAAGGTGGTGGTATAGCAAAAGACTCGTGCGATCAAATACATTATGCATTATTTACCATTTTGAAATATATCATTTAATTTATATTTGGGATATACATTTCGAACCAACTACCTGTATGTAAAACATATTCTCAACAAAATGCGCATTTTAAAACAAATACGCATAATATAAAATGAATTTCTAACATAATGCGCTTAAATATTTTACTATCTCATAAAAACATTGTAGGAGACTGACATTAGTGGTTATCAATTATTATTAAGGGGGAAAAAAATCGTGTAGGAGTGCGGTGACATTTTCTTTATTTATCTCAAATTGGATGAATCTATGCAATCACATCTTACTACTTTCACTTTTTATAATGCCCTCTATTTGAACTACCATTCACAAATTTCGGTTAATTGAATCTTGATTAATTAAATCTCTATCAAAAAAAGAGATCATAACCAACTATTTAGTGCACAAACATATGAAGGTGAGCAAAGAAATTATATACTCAAAATGGATAAGAAGTTTCTAAACCACACATACAACTATACAAAATTCATTGCTGCTGAAGATGATCAAATTTTGACATGAGTGTGGATTTACAGTAGATGTGAATCATCCAGACTTGGATTTCCAAGATGCAAGAATATAAACAAGATTATCAGACCGTTTCTTTAATGAAAATCACTTTGATGTATGGAGAAATTCAAAATTTTCACCTTAATTGCAGCTCCCAAAGCGTCCAGCACATTACCATTTAAACTAACAAGAAGACCATCGATGTAGAGATCCCAACAGACCTTCCCTAGGACGAGATGAGAGATCAATCCCGGCTCGTGCACCGAAGGCAAGAAGATGTATGTCTGAAAACCTCAACCTCGTATGTACCAGCCAGCAGACACGTACCTTTGAAGTGCTGAAGAGAGCTCTGCGGATTACAGAGATATGATATTGAAGTAGGTGGTATACCATCCAAGAAGCAGATATGATATGAGAAACATTTGTATATTCCATAGTTCTGCAAATCTTCATCTCATGTATCAACAACTCAAATGAATTGCCAGAAAATTTCTTAGCTACACAAGTATTTGTGATTCAAGTGAAATGTTCAAACATAGGATAAAACAAGAATTTTCTCATACGTAGAGTCAACACTTTTCCTTTGTCTGGCTGGTTGAGATGGATTTGGTTTTCCAAGCTCAGCTGCAACCATAACTGCAAGAGCAACATACATCCAAGGTCATCATCAATTTTAGTAATTAACCAATCAAATCCTAGGAGCTATAAATGCTGTTGCATTGTCTAGAATCACTCACCATGTTTGACAAAAAACATAAAATCCCACAAAGTTACTACAGAAAGCTAGCTTATCATAATATACCTAAAGTAGTAGGATCCAACACAAAAAAAGTTCAATACTAGTATTTTTTTTTTTTTTAATGGAAAACTGATAAGTCCAGACAAGTTCCAAAAGAATGTTTTTATGATCCAATGAGATAGCAACGATCAAACATTTAAACCAAATACAAACACATGGCAGAATTGATTAAAATAGTCTGAACAAGTATCAGGATTTTCAAAACATGTCCACACTTCACATCTGAGAATACCCCATTTCACGATCAAGATAGACTTTTGCAATCAAAATTCATGAGGATCAAATTAACTTCACATTGCACAACTGAAGCATGTAGTTTTCTAAACATGCACCTGAATATATGAGGATTGATGTTCTGACTTCTGATTAGTATAAGACTTTCTTGAGTCATCTAAAAATCATGGCTTAGAAGACATTTAGATGCTAAGTTGCGTTAACACATACCCAATAACGTTAAGCTCTAGCGGATGGTTTCATAAATATCTTCTGTTTTTGTTGTTTGTCTAAATGCCTCATGATAATGATAGGTCAAATGAACTATTTAATTGATGAACTAAAAACTTGACTGTAAATTAAAGTAGTAAGAAGCACCAAACTAAATTTAGGAAAGTAGAAAATTCAATCCAGTTCGGAATTATCTGCCGGAGCCGGAGTACGAGGGCCGAGGCGGAGGAAGCTGCTGCGCTGCGACGGTTGTGGCACACGGAGGCGCCGCCTAAGCCCTAGAGTTTCATGATTTAGGGGATTTAATTTTCATTTAATAAATAAATATATGATTGTAAGGCTGGGGCGGACCGCCCGGCCCGCGGGCCGTTAATTAGTACGAAATCACCACATTCACTACGTTAAATTGCTGATTCCCACGAGTAGCTTGCCTCACAATGCCGCCACCAGCTCCACCGGCGGCGCTGTCCAAACCTCAAAAACCCTACTTTTTCTACGGCCACCGCGCACCCTCCCAGAACCGCCCCACCGTCCGCGGTGGCTTGTTCTCCAACCGCCAAAATCTGAATCCCAAGAAGTTCAGCCCGCCCTCCCCCGCCGTGGAAGAGCCGTTCGACCTCCAGAAGTGGGACCCAGAAGATAAAGCAAACCAAAACCCGCCGTATGTGATAGACCCGTCCGAAAGATTCTTCATTTTGGCGAAGAATTTATCTCCCATTGCTAGATACGTAGTGGACGCGTTCAGAAAGCATCATCAGTGGAGCCCGGAGCTGGTGGCGGAGCTTAATCGTCTGCGCCGCGTAACGCCCAAGCTGGTGGCGGAGGTTCTCAAGTTTCCTGATGTTGATCCTAGGCTCTCGTCCAAGTTTTTTCACTGGGCTGGTACGCAAACAACCATATTTTTGCGTGATTGATTAGAGTGTTATTTGTGTGGAGAAATGTTGTTTGGCGGTGCAGATGGAGTTTTTTTTAAGCACTGAGCTCCGAGGCTGTAGTATGTTAATTGGAGGACTATGGCATTTGCAATTCAATTTAGTATTGAGTTTTTTTTAGCAAGAATAAACGAATGAGGAACAATAGAAGATTTCTTGAATGTCTGAAATGGCAGTATGCAAGTTTATCACGGAGAAATTTACAGAGTATTATCACACGTGTAAATGGATGAGTGTCTGATCCCCAGCTAGTGTGATGAAATATAATCAGAGTTCAGGAAGGGTATTTGTGTTAATTGATTCTCCACTTTGACGTTGATGATGATGGAGGTTTGTTTCTGCCTCCAGAGACATTGCTGTAGGGCAACATGCACATCTGATGTGTAGATATCAACTAAGTAAAGAAAGTTATCCTCATCCATACTATGATGCATGTCCATGATTTTTCATAATCCTTTACTGGGTAAAAAGCTTATTTATTTAACTGCGTATGTTCATTCACATGATTTAACTAAGGAAGCACTGTGCTTGTTAACATTTTTATTTGGTTATGTGGTGCATTTGCTTACACTTCTATGGAACAGGTAAGCAGAAGGGCTATAGGCATGATTTTGCCTGTTACAATGCTTTTGCCTACTTTCTGAATCGGGCAAATCATTTTCGGACAGCTGATCAGGTGCCTGAATTGATGCATATGCAAGGGAAGCCACCTACTGAGAAACAGTTCGAAATCTTGATTAGGATGCATGCTGATGCAAAAAGGGGTCTGAGGGTACATTATGTATATGAGAAAATGAAGAAATTTGGTGTAAAACCAAGAGTCTTTCTGTATAACAGAATTATGGACGCATTAGTAAAGACTGGACATTTAGATTTAGCCATGTCAGTTTATGTTGACTTCAAGGAGGATGGTTTGGTCGAAGAAAATATGACTTTTATGATCTTGATTAAGGGCTTATGTAAAGCAGGTCGGATGGATGAAGTTTTTAGCCTTTTGGACAAGATGAGGAAGAATATGTCCAAGCCAGATGTATTTGCATACACGGCCATGGTAAAGGTGTTGGTCTCAGAAGGAAACTTGGATGGTTGCTTAATGGTGTGGCAGGAAATGCTGAAGGATGGTATTGAGCCAGATGTCATGGCCTACACAACTCTCGTCATCGCGCTTTGTGAAGGAAACCGTGCTGACGAGGGTTATGAATTGTTTAAGGAGATGAAAAAGAGAAACTACTTGATAGACAGGGCAATTTATGGATCTCTAATTGAAGCATATGTTGTCGATGGAAAGGTGGGTTTAGCTTGTGGTTTGCTCAAAGACTTGCTGGAATCGGGATACCGGGCAGATTTGGCAATCTACAACTCCCTCATCAAAGGCTTGTGCAATGCAAAAAAGGTTGACAGGGCTTATAAGCTTTTCCGCGTGACAATTCAAGAAGATCTCCAGCCAAACTTTGATACTGTTAATCCCATTTTAGTGTCTTATGCAGAGTTGAAAAGGATGAAAGAATTTTGTAAGCTGCTTGAGCAAATGCAGAAATTGGGGTATTCTGTCATTGATGATCTAGTCAAATTTTTTTCTGGCTTGGTAGAGAGGGATGATGGAGTAGAGATGGCTTTGGAAGTGTTCGAGCACTTGAAAATGCAGAAGTATCTTAGTGTTAAGATTTACAATGTGCTTATGGAGGCCCTTCTCAAGAATGGAGAGGAAAAGAAGGCGCTGGCACTCTTCCACGAACTCAACGAGTTTAACTTGGTACCCGATTCATCAACTTACAGCAACGCAATTATATGTTATGTTAAAGCTGGAGATATAAAGGAGGCCTGCATTTGGTTCAACAGGATTATAGAAATGGCATCAGTTCCTTCACTCGCTGCTTACAGCTCTCTTGTTAAAGGCCTCTCCGAGATGGGAGAGTTAGACGCTGCAATGATGCTAATCCGCGACTGCTTGGCCCAGGTGGAGAGTGGTCCGTTGGAATTCAAGTACGCTCTCACTATTATCCATGTCTGCAAGACAAACGATGCCTCGAAGGTAATTGCAGTCGTAAATGAAATGGTGGAAGAAAGTTGCATGCCAAACTCTGTCACATGCTCTGCTATTATTTATGGGATGTGCAAGCATGGGAGCGTTGAGGAGGCGAGGAGAGTCTTCTCCATGATGAGAGATTCTGGGTTTCTGAGTGAGGCTGATGTTATAGCCTATGATGAGATGCTTATAGACCACATGAAGAAGACGACTGCAGGCTTGTTGTTGTCCGGGATAAGATTCTTTGGCCTGGAGTCGAAATTGAAGGCGAGGGGCTGCTCTCTCTTGCCCAGTTGAACACCATGAAAAGATATGGAGGTAAAATCTAGTTCAAGCAATGATTAGACCAACCCAAGATGTCTGGTTAGGTATCTGCAGCAATTACTCGAGATATTCAAACTCATGACCTCTCAGTCACGAATCTGGAACTCCACTTCTGGGCAACCCGAGAAAAGATCACACGACGGAGGCTCTTTTCTGGCTGAATCTCAGTGCCCTGGATCCCATGGCAGTTTTCAAGAACTTTGACTTGCTCTTTAGTAGGGTAAAAGCTAGAATTGATTTAAATTTTGGTGACAAGATTGTTGATTTAAATAGCTGATCCTATTGTTTCTTTATTAGCTATTCTTGCAGCTATTTTGACTGATAATACTGTGTATGTGTATATGAATATTCTACATGTATGGATATAAATAAACTTATTTGTGTTTTTGGAGACCTAAAATTTTGTCATTTTTCATTTTGTAAACCAAAGATGTCAAACTCTACTTGTATTATGTAATTGTTACTGATATTGAACTACAAATTGAGATGGTGTCTTATTTTTTAAAAAACTAGATCAACATCCGTGCAATGTGCGAATATAATATATAAGACAATAATGCTTTATGTTAAAATATTGGGATTTAAAATAAATAGATGAAGGAAGACAATACCTACAAAAATAATACTAGTATAATTTACAATTTTATGCCATAAAAGAAATTATATATATATATAAATATATATAGTTTTAAAAAAGACTAAATATATTAAATTAAAGAGATCTAACATTTTAAAATTAAAAGTTACAGATATAATATATTTATTCTTTTATATTTTATTGAATAGGTATATTATAATTGAATAAATAGTTATTGGGGTATAATGAAAAATTAGCCCATTAAAGAGGCAAAAAGTGAGGCCCACCAGTACTCTTGCAGGCCCAATAGCAAGCCGGCCCAATAGGGAGTAGTTCGCAAGAGGGAGCATTCCAATCAAAGCAGTTCGATCAGGACAAAAAGTAGTCCGACGAAAGAAGAAATTTTGTCCCTTGGAGGGACAAGTCAAAAGATGGAATTCAACGGTCAAGAAAAAGTTGCTCAACAATCGATAATGTCATCAAGAGGCAAGATGATAAGCGCGAGAATTTCAGAAGTAGTTGGAAACAAGCGCCGCAACCACCCCAACAAAACCGGAGTTTGCTTCTCAACGAATCCAACGAGAATCTTGGAAACCCTAATGCATACGAATCCCTATAAATAATCTTGTGTAAGCCGACTTTCGGTATCTACCCACGCATTATACTATCGAACTAAACATCATCATTCACCTATTTTCAAGTTGTTATTTTAAGCTATATCTATGGACCTGCCGAGCTTAACTTCGTCGGGCCAGTCATCCGATCGCATATTAAACTGTATCTATTGAATTACGTTCTCACGATTGTTTACACTCGCTTTATTTTTATTTCGTATATTACTCGTCGCCATTTTTTGTGTCATTTGGATCTATAGTTCTTAGGGCTCATATCCGTACGAAACGAACCTCAACAATAGTAAATGAAATAAATACAAAATTATTGTTGGTGTGAATTTTTTTTTTTTTTTTTGAAAAGTAGTAATATTGTAATAAATTGGATTACTATAATTTACTATATTTATATATATCAATTTCGTTACACATCGATCAATTTTGTTAAATCTTTTATACAATCGGTTCATGAGATTAGATATATAGGAAGAAAGATATTGTGTGTATTTATTCACATTGAGTATAATATACATAAAATTGAGAAAAAGGCTACTTCAATTTGCAACAAGAATTCAAATATAGCTAACGATTGTATATAATGAAGATGATTATACAACACTCACTCAATATAAAAAACTTCTAATGTATAATATTTTAATTTCATATGAAGTAGAATTATTGGTTTTGCTCAAATAAAAAAAAAATAAACAATTATTGATAAATTTTTTTTAAAAAAAATATTTTTTGTGAAAATATGGGTCCTCTTTCATTATCCACCGATGCTCTCAAATTTTGTTGTATTTGAACGCTTTCCTAATATATGATTATTCGCTTTTATTTAATCAACTAGGAAATATATGTCACATTCCATGTATAAATTTAACTATACGATTTATTCAACAATAGAGTTGTATTGTAAATATATTTTTAGAAGAAAGATTCTAGAATCCTACCCTAATAAAAAGTATCTAAATAAAAGTAGATGAAAAAAACTAAAATCTCAAATAAATCCATTAAATTATATTGAGTAGGATCAAGAGAAATATTAAAGTTATATATTCTTGACTCATCTCTAAAATCTAAACGAGGGATTAGTCATAATTAAATATCTTTTTAGAATTTTTTTCATTAAAAATATTGTCGAACAATCTCTATTAAGTATTAACCAATCAAGATATTATTGTCACTATATAATTAGAAGATTGAAGCAGCTTATTTGTAATCAAGAAATCATCAATTTGAAATACGAGAATATCTGGATTGGTAAATTTTAAATTAATATAATCTACTTAAAAAAATCTTTTTGATTATTTGCTTGCTTTAAACAAGGTAATTTTAGTTGTAATAATAATATTATAATTTGACATAGGCACCCCTCGCCAATGAAAAACCTAAACCTCAACTGCATATAAAAATCAAGAACTCAAACGATACAAATCCCTCAAATTCAATCTCCCACAAAAGAATTCTGTATAATCAAGGTCGATGCTTTTTCTGGAGAAGGAAACTCTCACATGTCTTCTTCAATCTTCGCTCTCATTCCCCTCAGCTCCCAAAATCAATTTCCTTATGAATTTTTAATTATTTTCAGGAGATATCCCAAACGCTTCTTTCTTTCTTTCTTTCACATCACACGAATTTCTGTCCTAATCTTTCACAGCTTCCTGGATTAATTGCTTCCACTCCCACCATGAGTGACCCTTCGAAGGTTTGATATTTTCAGCTTTCTTTTGAGTTTGAGGCTTAACTTGCTTTAATTTGTGTGTAATTTTCTGAGTCGCTTGATGTGTGTGACATTCAAGGTTTAGTTTGATTGGTTCTGCGAACTTGTTTTGGCGTGTGTTATGTGATTCTTTACTGTTTTAGCTCTTTAGTTTGCTTAATCATGTAGTATTTGATGGAAAAAATAAGATATTATCTGAAAAATCCATTCTTTTTTCCTAATTGACTGCTATGGTGGAGACTGTCACCAAAATTGATTTAGTACCCCTTTTTGCATCTTGGTATAATGGGGACTGCACCTACCGGAACGATATAGATCTGAAATTGAAGTTATGGAAGTTTCCAAATATTCTAAATGCATGTTGACTGCCGAACATTCTTGTATGTGGAGTAGGCGCCAAGTATCTTGGTCGTTGGTATTGGAAAACTATATAGTGTTTCTTGTTTTGTTCCTTCAAAGCAACCCAACTTTGAGGATTTTCAAATTCAGAATATAAACTTGACTCCTTATTTTACTTGATCTTATTGTTATTATTTTTTGTCCCGTGCCTAGAGTTCAAGAATCATTTATGGTGTTTGGCTTTTTCTGTGCTTCTGCAGGTATTGCTTTTTGGGTCATTCTCCGAGGATGAAACTCGCACTCTGCTGCATCAAAAGCCTTCTAACGTCCAAAAACATGGAGAAAGGAAAGAATTGTCAGTCAATCCCCCAAATCTGGGATTGACGTTTGGTAGCTTCAGTGATATATCTGGCTCACGGGTTGGTTTTCCGAGTGGACCTGGAGACGCACAACCAAATACTATCCAGAAGGGCAATAAGAAACTCATCCAGAAATCAAATACTGAGAAATTGCCTATTCCGTCTGAGAATGGAAAAGTTCACAATTCAACTCATTATCCTCATGGAAATGAAGTAGTTGATGGAAGTAACTTCCGTGCATTGCAACTGTCAGGTGATAATGACAAGACAGATGGAGAATCTATCCCAAAATCTCAGCATTACGAATGTATAAAGTTGAATGGTAGTGTAAATGACTCTGCTGTTGAAACTCCTCAAAAGGAGGCTCATCTAAAGAAGGATGTTCCTGTTTTAGATGCTCAAGATATAAAACCTCGAGGATTGATCAACTCTGGGAATTTGTGTTTCCTGAATGCAACATTGCAAGCTCTTTTGGCCTGTTCTCCATTTGTTCAGCTTCTATTGGCACTAAGAAAGTGGAGCATTCCAAAGGTTTGTCAAATCTTATTTTGTAGTACGCCATTAGTAAGTAAATGTTTTTAGCTGTTCAGGCATTAAAAAGGTTTAATTTCTGTTCCTAGGTTGGATATCCAACATTAGCTGCATTTTCTGAGTTCATTGGTGAATTTGATGTGATTGATGGATCCAACATAAAGAAGAAAGAAAGCACTATAATTGAAGCTGGCAGGCCTTTCAACCCTACAATGTTTGAATCGCTACTGAGAAAATTTACTCCCGATGTATCCAGTAGTACCTCAGGCAGGCCTAGGTATGTTTCTCTTACTCAATTCTTCTATGTTTCCTTTTGCAATGAGAGTTCAATAACAGTTTAATTCTTACCTGATGTTATGTGACATGTAAAAATCCAATGTCTTTGTATGCTTACAAACTAGATTCCTTTTCGTAGATATAGTCATCAATTGGATTTTCATTAATAATGCATAACATATGTATCCTTGCATTAGGAAGTAGTCTGCATATGCAGTTTTATGCACCTTGGAACCTTCCTACTACTGTTTGTTTTTTAAAGAGAAATAATCTCAAGTACCATTCTCAGGCAAGAGGATGCTCAAGAGTTTTTAAGCTTTATTATGGATCAAATGCATGATGAATTGCTGAAACTTGGAGGCTCAGATGGGAGAAGTTTGTCTCTTGTTTCTACATCAGAAGACGATGAGTGGGAGACAGTTGGCCCAAAGAATAAATCTGCGGTGATAAGAACACAGAGTTTTGTTCCTTCAGAACTCAGTTCAATTTTTGGCGGAGAGCTGCAGAGTGTTGTGAAAGCCAGAGGTTAGTTGCATGAAAATTACAAGTTTGTCCTTTTAAGTTTTATGTTTATGCTGTTTCCTCAGCACCATGCGATGTAACTTTTCTCATGGCTACAACACAAAACATTTGTAGTAGTAAATCTACTATTTTTGCAATCTTTTATTTCTTTTACCCCCATATAATTTCATTGAGCTATAAAAAAACACAAGTGTTTGATCAACCGAATTGCAAAAATTCAGATGTCCATACTCTTGGGTGTGGATGGCTATTGCTTTGTTTTTTTTGTTATCCTTTCTGCCTTGTATCATTAGAAATCTTTGTCGGTTAATCATTGAGGATTTATACTTTTGATTATTCTGATTGATTATTATGTTTGTTATGGACAGGAAACAAGCCTTCAGCTACTGGTCAGCCATTTTTTCTACTTCATCTCGATATCTCTCATGAAGTTATTGGAACTATTGAAGATGCTCTTCGTTTATATTCTGCTCCAGAAACACTGGATGAGTACCGGTCATCAACTGCAGGAAAAGTAAGTTGACTTGCTATATCATATTATCATGATGATTTGCTAATGATAACTTTTTACACTCCATGAGCCTGTACTCTAGCTAATATATACCTGCCGGGTTTATTTATTGTCAACTCTTATATTGAAGAGTTGTCAAAAATTCAAGTTCCATATGGTTTCCATGTTTATTGAAATTGTTTTTATGATATGTTCTATTTAAGGTATCATATATTGTTAGATATGCTGTTTTCTTCATTTAGTTTTATTTATTGTTTCTTGCTGTGAATGATTTCAGAAATATAGCATTCCTGTTGCTTTTTGTGCGAAACATGTGGGATTAATCGTGGGAAAACTTACTTAACGGTGACAATATTTCATGAAATTTCAGGTCAGGGTCGTCGCTGCCAAGAAGTCTATCAACATAAAAGCTCTTCCAAAGATTATGATCCTACATCTGAAGCGTTTTGGTTATGGCAGTCACGGCAGCACTAAATTGCACAAAGCTGTGCATTTCCCTCTTGAACTCGTATTAAGCCGTGATCTGTTTGTTTCTTCAAATGTGGAGGTAATATCTCTCTGGATCCCTGACGAGCTTCCTGAACTTGTTTCTGATGATTGAGTTGAAATAAGAATTATTGTTAAGACACCATCACATAAGCTCCTAGAAATGCTTTTCCATTTTGCTACATGATTTATGCAGTCTAAAAATTATCAGATATATATATATATATATATAATAATGACAGTTGCACTAGCTTTGAACAGTATTTTAGGCATTGGATGATGATTATTGTGTTTGTTGCATTGTTTGATCAGGGCCGAAAATACGAACTCGTGGCGACAGTAACACATCATGGGAGGGAAGCATCGAAGGGGCACTACACTGCGGATGTCCGTCAGGCTAATGGTCAGTGGCTGCGGTTCGATGATTCATCTCTGAGTAGCATCAGCATAAGCAAAGTTTTGCACCACCAGGCTTATGTTCTCTTCTACAAGCAATTATAGAAGCAACTTTAGAGATGTGAGAAATTTTTGTTGTGAGTTTTAAGTTAAATGTCTTTGTTGTCGAGAAAATCTTGGTCTGGTCCGTGTTGCTTTGTTACATGAGTTTGGAAATGGCCATGTAGAGAGAGAGAGAGAGAGTATTTCATCTGTACGGTTTAGATGGACATGGTTTGTCAATGGCAAATGAGTGCAACACGCATCAACTTTTGAGTAATGCAGTTTCAGTCTTCAACATCACAATGTTTATGAATTAATTTTATGTTTGCCAACTCGTGAGAGATTTGATTGTACCACACAAGATTGAAGTTAGTTTCTAACTTAATATAACTCGTTTAGTCGAACCAAACTTTAATATTATAATACTAGAGTCGTTAGCAAGCTTGATTGCTAAAATTATTAAAAAATATAAACTTGAATATTATAATACTAGAGTCTTAGCAAGCTCGATTGCTAAAATTATTAAAAAATATAAAATAATTATTTTTATAAGAGTAATATTTTCACAATTTATAAATAATATTAATGATAAATTTTTAGTAATGAAAAAATTTGAACATAGATATTATATTAATTTTTGAATTAATAATTTTTTTCGATCAAAATAATAATGAATATTTTAAATATATTTTAAATCTAAAAGGTTAATTTAAACTCGGCTAAAGCTCACAGTTCGTGAACACAAAATATTCGATAAAAAAGTTTGAAACTCAACTTGACACTAAACGAATCAAATTTGAATACAACACTATTTAGTTCGACTCTATTCGATTACATTCTTAATGACAATATTTACAATAAGGAGAATTTTCGTCTGTTATCTTGATCGAATTTTCACAATTGTTGATGATGATACACATCATTTTGCCGTGTTCGTGCTGGGCCCTAACTTCAACTTACTGCTCATCAGTATAGCTTCAAGTTTCAATATTCACATTACGACTCAGGCCAAGCTGTTCCTCGCTCTCACTCTATCAATAATCATTTGCCTACCAGATAGATCTTCTTCATAACCAACCACCTGCAGACAGGAAAATCAATCAGAAACTAACACACAGATACTTGATACATGTCAACCCTAACTTCTCCATTCTTAAGATTGTAAAAGACCATAGAGTACAAGGAGTAAAAAGGAATTCCAGTAGCTCAAAGTGAAAAACAGTGATCATATATATGATGTGAATTTAAGGAGAAACCTGAGAATCAGTCTGTGTTTCACTAAACCCATCATAAAGTCCCCTTGGCCCAGCTTCATCTGAGGGTTTATCATCGTTTTCGTCTAACCTGGAATAAAGAATCCACAATTTGATAGAAAGAAGATGACTAGACATGTGTAGTAACCTTGAGTTGGTGCATAAATAAAAAATTCAGCATCTCTTTTGATAAAAACTGGAACTTAGTTCTCAATTTGATATAAACATACAAGAAATATCAGATACCCTTGCGTGTAATTTTCCTCACAAGAAGCTTATTTATTTAGTGAACATGATCTTCCAATCTATAATTATGGATGTAAATTAACCAAACTGTTCGTGAGTTACTCGGATCTCGACTCGATAAAAAGCTCATTCGAGCTCGTTTATTATTTTCTCTCAAAATAATAATGTTTGTTTAGGTTCAACTTAGGCTCGAAAAAGTTCATGAACTTCAAAGTATTTCATAAAAAAAGTTAAAAGCTTAACTTCATACTAAACGAGTCAAACTTGAGCACGGCACTACACGGCTCGACTAGGTTCGATTACACCCCTATCTATAAATGGATTCCACATGGAATATTGAGAGAAACAATAGAGAGAAAAACACAAGAGTTCCATTAGAAGTGACTCAGGTTACTAAACCAGGAAGTATGCAGTTGATATCATGCAGCGATAACAAAATTGCTGCAACAATTTAGAAACCAGGAAGTGAGAGCACACATTTTCTATGTGCGGAAATATAGTCTGCAATTCATTTGAAGGAAAGAAGATACAGGCTAAATGAAGTATCCAATAACATGCAAATTTGACTGACTTGGGAACGCCAAGCATCGTAGTGTAAACTGGAGAAAAGAAACAGTAGATACCTGTTTATCCATTGCTTTGATAGTCCTGGTTCAGAAGGAGAAGAAGCATGCCTTTGACCAAGCATTGCAGGACTAGAAGACATAAACTGTTCGTAATCAAGGATAAGTTTCAGTGGCACCAATTTGCACTTAATGAAGTATAAATTCAAAATAATAACAAGGATACATTTTTATGGCAACCACTTGTCTCCGGAAAATTTAGATCTTGAATCTGATCAGAAACACCATTCAAACCACAGCCCAAAAAAAAAGCCTTTTCACAAAATAATGAGATATCATAAATTTACCTTACTTGTTTCCTCCAACAAATCCTCTATAGCCGCCGCAACATCAGGAACTACACAACAAACCTCCCTATTATTTTTGGTTACATTGATTTCTGCATTCTTCCTACTGACTAAATTGTCAACAGTGGAGTTACAAGAAGAATGTGCAATAATACTATTTCCAAAAAGTCTTGCCCTCTTATTACCACTAGAACTAGAATGATTTTCACTATCTTTTGCCGTAACCGAGGGATCAATGATATGCATACTTCTCAGATCCTGAGGCTGACTCAGTAGTTGTGAGTCATCTCCAGATGCAATCCTGTCAGAGTGAGTGGGAAATTGGCTCATAAAATATGATCCTTCTTGTCTGTCTTGAGAAGTAAGCTCTTTAGGGAAAAAGCCTTTCACGTCAACAGCTTTATTCTATATTAATATGAAAAGTAATGGAGTTAGAAAAACAAAAATATGTAAAAGAAAACAGATCGAGGAAAAGGGGAATAAAGATGCTGAAATGACCTGCTTGGCACATTCATATATCCAATCAGCTGTAACTACATGTATTCCCCATCTACTAGCAACCTCATACTTATCACCACCAGCGAATTTACATAGTAGATGAGTGACTTTCTTTGTAAGTTTCTCAACATACTTCACCCCAAGGACAAAGCACAAATTTCTCAACAGCTGTATTTCTTTCACGTCATATCGTGAGGCACAAAGGCGATATCCTTCAAATCCAGGTAATGGAATGTTGCAAGCAAGTGGAGAATACAGAATGTGACTGCTAATATCCAGCAAAAATCCCTCCTTCAATAATAAAGTTCCAACTACGTTAGCATGTCCACATCCCAGACTCGCGAATGCATCAAGGCATGCTCGTATTATACTATCGTCTAAGAGTGGTGTGAGGGAATACCTAATTGATTTTTACATATTTAAGATAGCATGCATCAGATTATACGGAAGTCTAGTCTATGAGAAATAGCATTCTTTTTGGATTGTTGATTGAAGGATCCCAACAGTAGCAATGATGAAACGTGTCTAACCTTCTAAATCTAACTCCTTTCTGTGACAACTATATTTTATATAGAGAAGATAAAACAACAACCAAGACATTAACATAATACTGAAAAAAAAAAAAAAAAAAGAAACTCTAGACCCTTTGATTCTTCTATTTGCGATAATTAATGATAGTTAACACGATGGGTAAGCCTGTAGTTTTTCTGAAAGATACACATTGTGTAAAATGAGGCAATAGGACCAATACAAATTAACGTCAACATAACAAACTTAGAAGGGTTATGAATGTCAATAGGAAAATGACTAGGTTTTTATGTGGCAGGCAGTAAGTTTTTCTCAAGATTCAAGTGTGAGCGATTCTGTGCTAATTAGACAAAGGAAGGAATAGTACCTCTAGACAAGAATGAATCCAATGAGTGGTAACATAAGAAGTCCAGCATGTATGGGTCCGACAGGAAACTACACCATGACGCTCGACAATGAAGTGCACATTTTTCCTGTTTTGATCAGCAACAACCTTGCCACCACCTTCAGTAACCCACATCACTATCTCGGGTCTCTGGAGGGAGGGAAGCCCGTGATTTAAAACAAAGAATAACAAAGTTTGGATGATACAATCACCAAAACCTAAAAGAATAAACTAATAAGGAATATCAAATAGCAGCAAAGGCATGTGAACAGTATCGAACACTTCACCCTCCATCTAGTATAGGGTCGTAAAGCAGGCTACTTTAATCACACCAAATGCTACAGTTCTGAGCTCACTTCGCACCAATAGATTTGTCTGCTTCATGTCTGTCTCAGCTTGCATGTTAACAGTTATCACAGTTCCTATTTATATTCAGTGGACAAATACCAGAAACACATGAAGCAGTTTGAATTTTCACTTCTTACTGTATTCACCTGATGTCCTGTGCTTAAACTACAAGATCTATATTATATTAAAATAATATGCTAGGGAACATGAGCATCTTGCTTGGCTAGAGGAACTACATTCAGATTCAAACTCAAAGGGATGTTAAAATCAAAGTAAACAAGCCCATGAGGTTTTAATTTGAGAAAGGCATCAGTGATACCAGGGGGTAAATGAAAAGGGAGCAATGAGGCCAAAATAAAAATTTGAAATCAATGAAAGAAAAAAAAAGCTTACTCGTTCTTCAGGGAAAGTGCTTGAAAAATGGAAGAGCTTCCCCTTAAATACAGTCGAAGACTTTATATGTTTAGCACCATTATTCAATCTGCTTTGCATCTTCTGCTTAGGGTCGTCTTTAAAAACTAGAAGCACGAAACAACTTGAAGAGCTATATTCAGAGAGGTTTGTTTATTGTGATGAAAATGTTTATCTATTCTTACCAAATAACATATCTGATTGAGAATCCCTGTTCTCAACTATGTCATTGTCAAGAAGCTGAGAAGCTGAGGATTTCACCTGTTTCAAACTTACCATGCTAGCAGCAGTAGTCCCATTAAAGACAACAGAATCTGTAGATAGGATAAAAAATTATAGGTGTTAAAATGGTTAAATGAGGTACAATATCATATTAAGCAGAGTGACAGTTCAGAAACCAGATGCTTTTTCCAAGGGTGAATTTTTGAAAGAAGATTTTGCACCTTTTGGAAGGAGTAAATCATAAGCAATGTGGCCCTGAAGCACAGGGACCTCTTTCTTTTTGAATGTGCAGTCTTCAAGCCATGACATTTTGACAATATTAATGACTCCAAAAGCTGCAAGGCTCCTTATTTCCTTGATTTCACTGCACAACCATTTACCATGATAAAATTTGTGGCCAAGTGCCTGATAGCAGTCTTTGATTTGAATAATAGGTCATGCACTATATCTGTCCTTGACACCCATTTTGTATGTCAACCACAGCCGGATAAGTTTTTGCTATAGGTAATCAACAAGCCAGTGAAGCAGCAATGTATCTAAATTCTAAATACTACAATCCTGTAAAAGGCGGCCTAACCAAAGAATTTACATCAAACATAAAACATGAACACCTTTCTTTGATAAAAAACCATAATATGATATTACATGTCAATAATACATTTCCATCATATTGTAGATTTCCATGTAATTTTCTTACAGAGACACATTCTAGATTTTCACCTACCTAGCATGCAACAAATATGCTGCGTAACATTTGCATCCTTTTACAGCTAAAGTCAATATATGAAAAGTCAATGATTCTGCAAACACAAAAGGTCTAATTGGACAACAGATTTGTAAATGTAGGACCTTCCTCCATTTTTATACATGAAAATCCAAAAGCATTTTAGTCTTCAGGGCATAGTTTGAAACAAATAGTCATCAACTATGAATGACAGAAACTATATCAATATAGCTAGTTAATTGGCATAAGGAGGTTGAGGCATTTCAGCGCTCTGAAAACAAAAGCCAAAAGGGTAGCAATATTCATTATGAGGTTGATAGAAAATAACCGAAACACCTGGGATGATATTTTAGTGGCAAATCAACGTGGCTGAAAATACTTGATTTGGGGAAGCAATTCAAGCATATAAATTTAGAAGCAAAAAAAAAAATTTACTTGATTTGGGGAAGCATTTCAAGCATATAAATTTAGAAGCTGAAATCTGTTTGAATGATTTCAAGTATAGATATTGAGATTTTGTTCTCTTAAAATTAACATAGCAGTGTACACTGAAACAAGCAGTTTATCCATTTGCTGAAATATCTTACTTCTCTGATGGATTTCCAACTACCACATGAGTCAAGGTCTCTCTGACAGATGTATGACGAGAGCCACCACCTTGGCGAACCATGTTGACTAGCTTCCGCAAATCAGAAGCCTCAAATCCTACAAGTAGGATTCTGCATTCAGACAAGTATAGATCATCATCCTCATTTTGAGTACCATCAGCAACACCTCGAGCAAAATCAGAACAATTTTTCAGCTTATCAGCAGGGGGATCATTCCCTTCTTTAGATATGAGAGGAACATCAGAAGATATGCAATGGATGTTAGGCAGGTGATTTTTAAGATCGGATTCCGAATCCTGAGCAGAAAAAATGGTCTCTGATTCTGAGGCAGTGGGCATAGATGATGAGGTATATTGCAGATTTTGTGTGCCTTTGTCTTGACTGTGATGTTCCAATGTCTTTAAAGTACTCAAAGATGAGGAATGTTGAACAGGGAAGGACTCTTCAGGAAGACATGCTATTTATCCATGTGACAAAGTGAAAACCCAACAAAATCATGAGTCAAAATCAGCGTCAGGATAAGTTCAAAAGCTACCCCAGTGAATAAAGTACACATTGAAAACTGAAGCAGAAATGTTACTAATAACTATGCAAGATTATACCTTTTCTGGCAACAGATTGATGAAACCATTTGCTGTTAACTATGTCTATGATACACCATCTTTTTGCAATGTTATACTCATCACCTTCAGGAGCTTATGAAAAATTAAGGACACCAAAATCCAAGATTCATGCTGAGTAGACATAAATGATGAAAATTTTTGGCTAGGACAGCTACTGGTAACCCTACAAAACTTCTATATGTTACACACTGAAAGACGAATGAAGCATCAACTAATTAAAGGGATAATGGACAAACCATTTTCAAGTTAAAGATATAAAGCTGTGGACTATAGATCACGTGCAAAAATATTATGAGTCAAACAACAAGAGCATTCAAAAAGAAGCTACAATAAAACAAGATTTTATGTCAACCCCACACTAAGGAAGGAGTGAAAACAAATCAATTGGAATCATTATAAAACTGTAACTCGAATTTACACCTCAGGCTATAAAATGACGAACTAGCAAATGCCAAACAAGTAAGCTGATATCCAAAAATAATTAAACAAAAAACAAAACAGAGGATATATCACAGATCAAATGAGAGCATCTCTTGGTAAGCTTAGCAGAATAGATGCCACCATTTTGTACAACAAGCTTCTCCATTTCCTTGCGTTCATCTAAAAATAAAGTTCAACATTAGAAGCCAAGTGTCACTTTTTGTAGTAGCAGAAGAAAAGTCCAACCTGCAGGAATTCCACTAACACAAATCGTCAATCCAAAAAAGGGAGGAACCCTGTAAGGTTCCGTAGGAACTACACGATGCTCTTTCCAACATTGATCAAGCCAAGCTGTTGTGACTATTGGTTTTTTCAGTTGGTTTACAGCCCACTGCAAAAGTTTTGCAAGGGAAACATAAATAGAACAAGTTAGGAGTCTGAAAGAATCAAAATCATGTGGTTGTTTTCTTCAATCTCTGTTTAGATTTTCTTGTTCTTATTTCCCTCAATTTCTACATCTATATATTCTCCATTCTGATGTTTTTTATTCTTGGCACCAGAATAACTAAAGATTCTTTTTCATCCAAAAGCATCCAAATATAACATTTTTATTGGAATAGGAATAGGTCAAGGTTCGGGTATAAAGTTTATATAGGGTTAAGAAACTGTACATATGTATAGTGATAGTAGGATTGTATAGGCTTATTAAAACGATTTACTTCCTAAACTGTATATTCTGTTATGGCATTTTTATGGCTTTGTTGCTCAGGTAGAGTCTTAGGAGGCTTGGTCTTGAAACAAATTCCTAAGATATGAAATATATGAAGGTTATGGCACGAAAAGAGACTAATCCTATATAAATGAAAATACATATAAGAATATACAGACCCTGCTTCCCAAATCTCAAAAGGGGTTAACACTTTTTGTCATTGCTAAAGGCTAAAGCAACAAATTCAAGAATGTACTGCTGGAATAATGTCACCTCATAATTGAGCAGAAGGGGACTTTGCCAATTAGGCATGTTCCTTATCAAAAGACAAGTAGACACAAAAGATTAAGAACTAACATACACCAAATGAACTAGCAACAAATATTTAAAATAGAATCACATTAAATCAAATCTCAATGAAATTAGTTAAAGATAGCACAAAATCTTGTCTTTGGGTCTGACCGTGATTTTAATGATATGGTTGTACCTTGAGTCCCTGTATTGAATATTGAATTGCATATTAGTTAATAAGACCTTCAACTACAAATCTCACTTATGTGATTTCGACCAACTACACTCCTACACTCCATGTACGAGTTACTAATAGGTTCTAATTTTGACTTCTAAAGAAGATTTGATGTGTGGGGGATTATTGCCCCAACTCTTTGTTAGTCCTTGTGGCTGGAAAGGAATAGGAGAGTCCTCAAGGATAAAAGATATCCTTTAGAGAAGAAGTGGAATATAGTTATTTTTTTAGTTGCCTGGAGGGTCTTGAATCACAAAGATTTTAAGGTCTTCTATGTGTTAGATATTACTAAATATTAGAGTTGTATTTTTAGATAGGTTGTATCTACCCTTGTAGATTTCTCATCCATTTGTAATATAAAGTTTTTATCTTCTAATAAGTTGTTTCTTATAGATAGGGAAAAAAAAAAGTTCACAAATGTTCCATGGTTAAAAAAGCAAACAATAAAAAGAGAACCTTGTATTTTCGGGCAAAGACATCCTGTACAATGACAAAAGTGACATCCATTGATGCTTTAGTGAACTTTCCTCCCATGGATGCAACCCTCTTTGCAATGCGGGCCTACAATCAATCAGATAAAACTAGTAGCCATAATATGCAGCATGTGTGGAATGAATTTAAAAAGTATAGTTTGGACAAATATCTTGTATCAGATTCTCAAATGAGCATGAATATAAATCTACTAAGACATTTATAGGTAGCATTCATGACTTCAGTGTCACAAGAGCAAGGGAAAAGACTCATGTTATCAGCTTTACTTCCCAAGCCCATCACACTCTTAAAATGTGCATCCAGCTCAAGCAAGTGAAAGCTCAAAATTATTCTACAAATAGCTTGTAAGTAAATCAAAATACAAGATATAAGAGAATTATACGTAGTATAGGAAGTTATCATGTCTAAGAAAGCGGCTAAACAACTTGAAGTAATTTAGAGGACTATTGTAGTTGGGCATGCTTAGCTATTATTTAATTGAACTGAAATAGGAAGTAGATAAGTGGCACGGTACCTTGACACCCCTCTCAAAGCCAGATGCAGCTATATTTACGCCATCAAGAGCAAGACAACAGGTGTACTCCTGATTAGGTAATGTTCTGCGCTCTTTTGCACAAGACAACACGCTGTAAGGACCTGTCCACAACAAAATTCAGCTAAAAGTCATAGCATAAAGGTTACATATATGTCACAGAAACAACTAGAAATGATGGAAAGCACTAGTCATTCTTTGAGTTCAATATTCGACCTCTCATGAAATTCACAAAAAAAAAAAAACCATATGCCCTGTTCAATCTCCACGATCACACATCTCAAATAAGACAGTGCAAATGCAACCTTCTTTATGAAATCCACAAAAATATTTTCATTGGAAAATGAAAACAGAAAAATATATTAAAAAATATATCAAACACATGCTCACGAACTTCAATCTTCCAAGTTTTGAAGTTAAGGTGTTAGAGCTTAAAAGGGTTTATTTAGTAGCAATTCTCCAGTTTTCTGACAAAGCCCTTGTTAATTGTTTACATCCATCATTAACATGGCAGAAAACAAACGTGGTTATATTATATCTGTAAATAAAAAATTTTAATTTTTAATTTCCCTGAATCAACTGACAACTGAACTATGAGCTGTTACTTGTTACTTTATCAGGACTTCTTCATGTTCATAGCTTTCACGCAAGGAAATAAATAGTTCATGAGGATAACTAGAATGCGAATATCAGGCTCCCAAAGTGATAAATAATTTTAAAGCTTAGCTCAAATCCACACATTTTCCCCAAACACCTTGTTTCAACCAAAATCAAAATCATTATCCTCCACGGAGCCAAACTCCAAAACTCATTCAACTAATGTCATAAGATCACACCCTGCAAATTATCTTCGCATACATACCGATCAACTTACAGCCCTTCACTAGAAGATCCCCAAACTTTTCCTGCAAAAATATTCATCCCATCATCAGAAAATCAACCCAACCCAATTCAATTGCAATGCAAGTGCAATTAAATGTTCTCCCACAACGCCAAAACCCCGTGATGATAGCGGATGAAGTCATTTACATGGTAGGGCGAGGCGATGACGTGATAGTCGTTCGGCCCATTACGCGAGGGGTTGCATCTGAGAGAAACATCTGCGCCGTTTAACTTCAACGCGTCGTGAAGCGCGTCGAAGAGCTCCGGTGGAACCAAACGCCGCGACATAAATACATTCGCCCCATTGAACACTTTTTCCGCCATCAACAAACTTCAGCGTGATTCCTGAGTGTGCGAATCGCATGCATAAACTGGAAATTATGGGTTTTTCATCTCTTGGTGATTTAGGGGTTGGCGTGAGCGCGGGAAATATTTTTGGCTTCTGTATTCTCCACTTCTTATTTTTCATTTTTTTATATTGTGAAATTTATTTTTTAATATACTAAAATAAATAAGTTTCAATTAATTATATTCTCATCTCCAAAAAATATCACATTTCAACACCAATTTTATATTTTATTTTCATTTATTTTATTTACTATTTATTATTTATAACATAAATAGATAATAATACAAATCTAAAAAATTATAGGGTAATTTTGTAATTTGAACTTTTATTCTTGTGGGCAATAGGAATTGTATTTGATCTACTCCATTTTATTTTTGTTAAATTAATATCTTTACTTGGGTGTGTAATATATAAACTAATTTTTAATATAATATACTAGTATTTTATATTAATGAATAAACGTTAATTATATCATGATATTATGAAATTAGATATCATATATTCAATTTGCATATCATGGATGTAAATCTATTATACCCTGTAAAAGAAAAGTAATTCAAAATAACGAGTTTTATAATATTAAATATGTTTTACACTATATTATAATTTATACATCACGGTTCTTACAGTACACCACCATTAAAAAAATAAAAGAAAAGACAAAAAAACTGGATTTAAGTATTAAACCTAGGAAACAAGTTTTGGCATAATATTCATTCGCAATAATGTGTTATTGCACCCTAATTCTTCAAAAGACAAACGAGGTGTCAAACTAAGATTTTAACCCTTTTTTTTAGTGTATTATTAAATGATGTTGAATGAATTTCTAAATCGTTAAAATAGTTTAATGCCAACGAGTTACTCTGTGATATTTATAGAATAGTGTTGTAAAAATCGATTTAGACATTTCATAATCATACTCAATACAAAAATTGTAAATTGATTTCATTAGATAATTTTGAGGTCGTTCAAGTGTCCAACATCAGTTTTTTCTATAATTTTATTTTTTATTTAATTATAATTCAATACATTTAAAATAATATAATATAAAAATAATTTACCAGTTATGAACTGGTATGTCCCATCTAAATGCCGGTCTCTTCTTCCCGTTTGTTTGATTAGTGACGAGTTTTGTAACCATATTTATTACTCACTCTGTCACATATGTAGGAGTAGTTCCATTTCTATCCAGCACAGTTACTAATGTTAGTAAATATAGTGGAATTCATATTTTTATTGTTGAATGAGAAAAAGTTTTTCATTTTAGAAAAATAGAACTATTTTATGGAACAAACAAAAATAAAAAATGGAACTAGAGTTGTTAATTGGGCCGGGCCAACCCAGCCCAGCACGGTTGAGGCCCGAACAGGAACGGCCCACGAATCAAATGGGTTTGGTGGGTCGGGCATAAGTGTATTCGATGGGTTCGTATTGGGCAATTTTTTAAGTCCAGGACCGACCCAGGCCCAGGACCGACCCATCTCAAACCCATTTACAGCCCGGTTCTCATTTCAATTTTTAGTTAGTTTTTACTATTTTATACTCCCTCCGTCCAATTAGAGTAGTCTCATTTCTTTTCGGCACGGGAATTTAGGGTTGTAAGTGTAGTGGAATTAATATTTTATTGATTTAGTGTGAAAAAGTTTGTTATTTTAGAAAAATTAGACTATTTTACGGGACAAACAAAAATGGGAAATGAGACTACTCTTGCGGGACGAAGGGAGTACTAGTTATTTTAATTCATTCTATTAATTTAACTACTAAATAAATAATTTTAAATGTTCACAATTAAATCTAACCTAATTGAATAATGTTTCTTTAAGGAAAAATTATAAATACTTCTCAAAAATTAAATTTAAAATGAATAAAAAATAAAAATAATACTCCCTCCATCCCGGCTGAATTGTCCCGGTGACTTTGGGCACAATAACCAAGGAGTGTGAGTGTAAAGTAAGTCGAGTGGAATTAATATTTTATTGTTGAGTGTGAAAAAGTTGCCTTTTTAAGTAATGAGACAATTGAGGTGGGACGGACGAAAAAGGTAAGTGGGACAATTGAGGTGGGACGAAGGGAGTAGTTCATATTAAACTCATCTTCGGTCCACCTGAGGCCCATTTCAAGCTTACCTGAAACCCAGCTCAGTCCCGTCCAAGCCCACTTCATAATGGTCCTGGGCCAAGAAAAATAAAAATTGGCCCGTTCCGGCACAATCTATTTCATTAGTGGTTCCGGGCTGTGTCGAGCCACATAATTGGTGAGCTTACCCGGGTCCGGCTGGGCTGGGTTGGGCCGGAACGGCTTAATTGATAACTTTAAATGAAACTACTACTCCTACCCAGAACGGAGAGAGTAATAAATAAAATACTTTTTGTAAGTGAGATTATAAAATGGACATTTCAAATTTCAATCAACCATTTTCAATCGCCGTCGTAGCTCCCACAAGTCAGCATGTGGAAAATTTGTAGGGATCTATTCATATATATATAGACAATGAGGCATCAAGAAATAATGGTTGATGGCACTTAATTATATATGACCCATTTATGAGGATTATATATAGAACATATATACAATGATGCATGTCACACATATATTTTAATTAATTATGCACAAACTAGACTACAGACCCTATCCTATCCATGGTCTAACGCCGTTGTCTGTTCATTACGAGCTTCTAGATTTTGTAAATATATTTAAACTAATTAATACTTCATCTCTCTCACTATAGTTCATTGATATTACTTTAGGGTGTCTGATATACTCAATTTTATATGTTTTGCATTATTTTGTATAATAATTTATAAATACACCTTGCTTGAATATAAAAAATAATAATGAAGCATTCAAAAATCTTTAAAAGGAATATTTTAAAAACAGGTAAACTGATACGAAAATATAAGGAATTAAGTTTTTGTAAAGGGTGTTTCTCGTGCTTTGTATTAAATGAGGTTATATTAAAAGCTTATTTAAAATATATAGTCTTGGTGTCAGACTGTTTTTTCATATATATAAAAAAACTCAATTGTCCCATTTATTTGATCCATATTAATCTTTAAATGTTTTATTTATATAGTTTTATATCCAAACTAGTTCTTCACCCGTGCGTTGCACGGAATTATTACAATTTATAATTATAGCATACCATAATAGATAAACCATTTGAATAATATAATCGAAGTTTTAAAATATAAATAAAAATCATGATTCAACACTCCTGAATTTTTCAGTGTATTTAAAACCTTAACTAAAATAATCTTATAAATCAAAATATTGGGAATTATTGTATTTGATGAATGTAAAAAATCATAAATCAATTATTTATGTCATATATTATTTTTTACTCTATCCAGACACCATTAATTTATATCAAATAGTTTAAAATTATTATATGATTGTAAAAGTTATAAACAAAATTAATATTATTAGATATATATTGTGATAGCAATCAAAGAAGATTTTATCTCTAAGAATGAACTATGGACTACGTTACCTTTTGTGTTATCACTACATCGTATAAGATATATAATTATATACAATACTTTATTCTAATAATACATTATAATGAAGTGTCATGCACACTGAAATAAAGTATCACATATTATAAAGAAAAAATTCACTATCCATACATACCTAAAGATGAGTTATTATTTAATATGATCCTATATATAACTATAATCACTAATAGACTTCTATTTATATTTCTTTATCACATTTATAACTATTAATGATAATTATTATGAAATAAAAATTAATTATAATAGAATATATTTGAATTAATTACTATAAAAAATCTAAGTTAAATAAATAATTTCTATAGTTTCCATATATATAAAAAAGTAATTGAAACCTGTTGATATAAAACTAACTTACTATATTTAATTTTAATGAATGTTCTTTATTTGAAACCAATGAAAATAATTTATTTTTTTTACAAAATACAATTAATTATTCATTCCGCCCAAAAAAAATTCTCATATATGTAGATTGTCGTAGCTGATATTTCTTATATATTTACTGATTTCACATTGTAATTAAAGAATAAAAGTGCGCAAAAAATTAAAATAAACTTAGTATTATAAGAAAACGTGCAATATATTCTATTAGAATATTATAGGAAACCTTTATGTAATAACAAATACTTTTAAAATTGAATATTAATTTTATAGAAAAATTATTTGATTAAGCCAAATAATCAAATAAATCATAATTCGTTCATTTCAAAGGTTTAAAATCACATTACCCTATATTTATATATTAGAAAATAAATATTAATAGTAACAGCCTTTACATTTTTTTTTTTTCGTTATTGAAAAGGAAACAATTTTGCTAAATATAAATTTAGAAATTGTCTCACTCCCACCAATTTTCACTTTTCCAAACTTACCCACACCAAATATCATATCATTTTCTATTACGTACTCTCAATTTTCCATCATCAGTTTTCAAATTTATTCGCTTCTGCTCCGTTTCTTCTCAAATTATCCATCTTTTCAAATTTCATTTCCCAGTCATAGCTCTCAATTTAGCAGCCCTATGGGCCATGGCGACTCAGCGTTATCGTCAAAGCGCGATGGTATTATTTTGCGGGGTTGGTGAGCAGTAAATCCTGGTGGTTAATTTAAGAAGCTTGCCAAAGGTAGAGTTTTGGCGGAGCTATGACAACTTTATTTCTCTACACCTTACCGTCACACCTAAAAGCAAAGTAACAAAATATCAGTACTGTTTTTTAACTTTCTTAAGAAAATTTTGAGCATGTGAATGCTATAATTTATAATGCATTATTGTCCAATTCTTTTTCGAACAATTTATTAAAATAAGTCAGATGATTTGTGAAAATGTTCTATTATTTCCATTAAGTTATTGTTTTGTTTTAGTAGTATACATGTGTAAAATACAATAATAACAAAATCTGCAGACATATTGACAAATTAGAAATCATGTTTTGATTTTAATAGCTTAAAAACTAAAAGATTATATGAAAAATAAAGATAATAATAAATTATTTTAAGCACATAATATACTTTAATGACAATTTCTTGAAACTTGGTTGCCTCGAGCTCAACACCCTCCTATAGCCTATCTCATAATTATTTTGAGTAGCCCTTATCAAGTAATTCTTTTTCTTTTTCCATATCTCAACAATATTTTTTCTCTGATTTTAATTTTATGCGTAGAAGATTGCTCTATGACATTCACATTTCACAGCAAGGAATTCAAAAATAAAAGCTGCTAATTATAATGTGAAGCTCAACCATTGAACGGGTAGTTCGCACTGCCAAGCTTTCTCATTTGAACACCGACAACAACGACAAGCGTCTTCTTCAATACACTGGATTCTGGAGACAACCATCATAGTAAGTTTTGTGAAATATATATTCATACATTTTAGAATATTAGATCTCCAAATTCGAATAAAATGCAATATTATTTAAAATTTTATGAAAGAGCAACACATTAATTAAATCATTTTTTTTTCGATTTTTGAGCATAATCACGGGGGAAAATAAGCAATCGAGAATGGCATAACTAAGAAATGATGCACATTTCAAACATTTTATCTACTTTACTTATTTGAAGATTGACAAAAAAATAAAAAGGAATAAGAAATATCACCTCATGAAAATATTGTTCTTCTCTTGTGTTCATGGCTTCATGCTCTTTGATGTTCCTTGATTACATAACTCGTAAATGTCTGATTTTTGAAATGGTAGATCAGTGCTGCATCAAGCGGAGAAAATATAAATATTAGTCTTGTGGATTTGCATAAAAATGGCATAAAAATAGCAGATTTGCGGTCTTGTAAATGTTATGAATGAAAAAATATCATGATTTTTAGTGAATATAACCCTGCACTGCAAAACCATCTGATATTTATAACCGGGGTTTACAATATTTTTAAGATTTGTAAATTTTGAATTTCAAATTTCAAACTTATTTTGGGAACACAAATTTATATTCTCAAGATGTATCAGACGTAGGAAATTGTGTATCTAGAAAAATAATAAAATATAGTGAGTAGAGTATTGTATAAAAAATAGTAGATGAAACTTGATGATAATATATTGAATTGTCTCTGCATGAAATAATAAATTGGGCGGGTATTTTACCGCGTTAAGAATAGGGGACGGACGGTTTTCTTTTAGTATTATAGATAGATTTAATATTGATTCTTACATGTGTTTGCAAATATACTCTTAAACAACTTTGTAAATTAAATACATTAATAAATTTATTATTGATAGTTATTGCTAAAAAGGTCAATTCACGAAGTTTATTCAAATATTTAATATTCATAAATAATTTTTAACATTTATACAAGATAAAATTGAACCAAATAATTAGGACGGGAGAAAAATATCCATATTATAAACAAATTTTAATATATCATTTACTGAATGAAAATATACCATTTAATAAACAGATACTAAATACATCATTTGCAGAACAAAAATACGTTATTTATTGAATAAATTAAAAGAAAAATACATTAAATATAAAAAATACCTTAATTTAACTTCACTTATGCTTAGTGGGCTGAAGGAGTTTCCCTTCGAATAAAATCATATGAAAACAAGGCAGAAAGCGTGGTTTATTCAACATTATATTATATATACGTACATACAAAATTATTCCTTAATTCTTCCCCATCCATCACTCTCCACACCAACTTTTATCTTCCCATTTTTCATTGCCTCTATCTTTTTTTTTTTTTTTTTTTTATAAATTAGTTTATCTTTTACATTATGCAATAAAATAAACTTATTTAATAGACCATTTTCCTAGTAAAGGTCATTCAATATTTTTTGCTCAACTCGTTTGCCAATTCATAAATATCAACCTTAGCCATTAGATGAAACATTACTAAATAAGCCACGTTTAATTTAATACCAATAAATAACATTTTCAATAAAAAAACCCACTTTATTTAACATTTTGGAAATTCGGATCAATGATCATTTGCCTTTACTTTTGATTCAACGTGCTAAAAAATTAATATTGAAAAAGTGGAAATATTCTTCTTTTGACTTAAACAATGAGTATAATGAGGCCCACATTTATCTTCTTTTGACCCTCGATAAATAAGTAAGTTTTTAATAAAATATGGAATCCATTTTAATCAAATTAAATGCAAATAAATCCAATAAAAAAAAACAGTGAAGAACGACAAACCCTTTCACACAAAAGGACAAATTAAATGTTTATATAGAAGGATGCCCCACATTTTAAAATATTAGGACAAAACATAAACATTTACTTTAAAATATGATGCGTGACATTTTATTTTAATTACGTAAATTTTACTAAATGAGAGATGACACGTGTGCAGTGTAACAAATTGAAAGGCGAAGCACGCAATGCCACAAACCATAAAACTTCCCCTAAATTGAGGATATTCCTAACGTGTGGGACAGGCACATGAAATTTGGAGTTAGGCAATGCATTTACAACGGTCAACATCGTATTTAATATTTTTATTTAAATTGGATAGTGAAGTTAATTTGCGAAATAAAATCCCTTTATTACGCAATGCACATTTTAGTATAATTTTACAAAGGAATTTAAGATAATAATAAAAAAAATGAGTATCATCAATTCAAATCCAAAAAACAGTTTAATTATTGATTTAGGATCCTAAAAATGAAATATCAATTCAATAAAAAATTCGCAAATTTTTTTAATTCAAAGTCCAATAAATAATAAAACTTTCAATCTAATACCTTAATAAGAGAGGTGTTTTATTGAAAATTATATAATATTTCAGGTATTGATTTAAAAATTCACATTTTAAATTATAAACCGATAATTAAAATATTTTTTAAGTCTCGCATCAACATTATCCTAAAAAAAAAACTCTTACAAAGTAGTAAAAAGAAATATTTGGGCACCCCTAACATAAATTTAAATGTGTGCTATAATTAAAATCTGTCTAAATAGTTATATAAGTTGGATGGTTCAAAAAACATAATTTTATGAAAATTCTACGCTTTTTTTTGTTTCCGATTAATATTACTTGTCTCGCTAAATCAGCTCACATTTTTAAAAAATCGTTTAATAAATAACTTACTTTGCAGATTGCGCAATCCTACTTTTATTAAATCAAATATAATGTGAAAGTTTTTCAAAAAAATAGTAATGAATAATACTCCCTCTATCCCGGTCAAATTGTCCACATTTGACCGGGCACGATAACCAATGCATGTGAGTGGTAGTGGGAGTTAGTGGGATGAATATTTTATTGATGAGTGTAGAGAATTTGCTATTTTAGGAAAGTGGACTAATATTGTGGGACAGACGAAAAAGGAAATGTGGACAATTTACTTGGGACGGGGGGAGTAATATATAATTTAAAGCCCGAATAACACATGGTTCGATAGTAAAAATAAATCCATTGCAGTGATAAAAAAATATTAAAAGAGTTATCGTAAAACAATAATTACGAAAATGTGGTTGCATGTAAGTGCTTAAAGTTAGGTTAGCTTAGTTAATTAATGAAATATAATAATTAATTTTAGTGTACGAAAAAAATAAATAATGAAGGCAAAAATTGGTCCAAATTTTAATCTTTTTATATTTGTTTTAATCTTTTAAAATAACACTTTCCATTTTCCAGTCCCGAAGAAAGAGTTAATTTAGTCTTCCAAACTTCGACGCAGCGAAAGGCACAAAGCGGAATATTTCTGTTAGGCAAAAACTGCTTGATTTTAGAGAGAAGAATTGAACGCCGTCGTTCCGTTCGGGGATGTGTCAGTCGCCGGAAGCGAGGCGGATCACCGGGAGTGCAGAAGTTCCGGAATGCAGTGGTGCAGCAGCCGGCGAATATGACGGGGGCGGGGCGGTGGTGGTGGTCGGAGTGAAGCTAGACTCCCGGAGCAAAGAGCTGCTGACGTGGGCGCTGGTGAAGGCGGCGAGTTCTGGTGATCGCGTCATTGCTCTCCATATCATCGATCCTTACGCTGGTGAGGATTTTCACACCCTGAAACACGCGCACCTTGTGTTTCCCGGTTATCTTCTTCAGCGTGTTTTTCCATGATTTTCTGTTGTGTTATTGAATTTTCCGTCTGAGAGATGTGAAAGGGACTTTAACTTCGATTGAGTTTGCGTGGAGTTAGGAGGCTTTTCAGTTTTCAAGTCCAGTTCAGTTCTGCCTAACTATGTATTAACTCCCCTCCCCCCAGTCCACTCAAACACAAAAGAGGAAAAAAAAAACTATGTAGTAACTGAACTTACTTCGATTATACAGATAATTGGAGTAGAAGGCGGAGAAACATTTGCGATGTTCTTTTTCGTGAAAGATTTGTTAATATGTTTTTTTATTTGCTCTTGTAGAAATGTTAATGTTTTTGTTATTTAATTTTGTTCTAATTACGCCTTCTTTCATCTCTGCTTTTAATTTGTGGGCGAAGAAGATAAAGCTAATCCGCTTTCTCTAGTGAAGAATTTTGACTCTGTGCTGGCTGCATACGAAGGTTTCTGCAACCTTAAACAGGTATTTCTGATACTCTTCTAGAGTTATTGCGAGAGTGCTGATTTTTCTATTGTTTTCTGTTGAATGATGCCGGTTACGCCTCTTTTTTTTCATCCTCTCTATGTCTCAAATTAACTCTGTAACAATATACAAATTGATTTTAGGTGGATCTAAAGCTCAAGGTCTGCAGAGGGTCTCCAGTTAGGAAAATTCTATCTAGGGAGGTAAAATCTTGTGGTGCAACGACTTTAGTAGTTGGAAGTTCAGAAGTCCACCACACTCTTCGATCCAAAATCTCTCTAGCCAGGTCTTGTGCAAAGAGTCTCCAAAAGAATGTTTCTGTTATATGTGTTGACAATGGCAAGATTGTATTCCAAAGAGGATCAACTGGTCCCCTTATGCTGGACTTGAGAAGGTTGGATTCATCAGCATCAAGATTCAAAAAGCGGAAGACCTTGTCCAGAAGCCCTTTGAGTCTACCACCTCAGAGAATTGCATCATCATCGAGTAGTGCAAGTGAGAATATCTCAACGTCAAGCTTTGGAAGTGGGAGCATTTCGATGGCTCTGGTGCCTTTTAAAACCCAAGAAATGGGTGTATCTAGATCAGGATGGACACGACTTCGCAATAAAATTTTAAACAGAAGCAGAGGATCTGAAGATTTTAGTTCGAAGAAGTCATCAGTGATGCAATGGCTGTTCAAACTACCAAGCCGGCAATCTGTCTCAGCTATTTATCCGGATCAGAAACAATTTAGTTCATCAAAAAAGGATGATTTCTGTTTGCTGTATTCAGCTGATACAAATTTTGACGTTCACTCAAATAAGATTTTCTCAGAAGAACTGAAAGATATCAAGGAGAAATACTCAACCAAATGCGAATTATTTAGCTACCAAGAACTCTTGTTGGCAACGAATAATTTTATACCTGGTTTGTTCTCGCTAAGGTTTTTTGTTGTACCGTTTATTATTCACTTTTGGAGTTTATATTGATTTCTCTAGACTTTGTTTTCAGATTATTTGATTGGAAAGGGGGGAAGCAGTCAGGTGTATAGAGGACTACTACCAGGAAGCAGGGAGATAGCTGTGAAAGTTTTAAAGCCATCTAAGGATGTATTGGAACATTTTATTTCAGAAATTGAAATCCTTACATCTCTACATCACAATAACACAATATCTTTGATTGGCTTCTGTTGTGATGAAGACCGATTACTTTTAGTTTATAATCTTTTATCCAGAGGATGCTTGGAAGATAACCTCCATGGTATTTGCTTGTTTATTTTCTAATTTCTTATACCCGTAACTATTAGCATAGTTGTTAATGGTATATGGTACTCAATCTATGTGCCGTGGATTAGGTAATCTTCTATCTGGAAATCTTTTTGGTTGGGAGGAGAGGTATAAGATTGCTCTGGGAGTTGCTTCAGCACTGGATAGTTTACATAATACACCCAAAACAATCATCCATAGAGATGTAAAATCTTCAAATATACTACTTTCAGACGATTTTGAGCCGCAGGTACCTTGTGGCTTGTATTTGTTTTGATCCCTGCAATCGATTTGTGATCGACTTCATGTGTGTCCTATTACTTCTGATGGTCATTTGGCCTTACAGCTATCGGACTTTGGGCTGGCTACCTGGGCATCGAGCTGTTCGAATGATATGGATACCTCTGATATTGCTGGAACATTTGGGTGAGTTTTATAATCTCAGTACTCAGTCTGACATGCACTTATAAAGAAATTGAAAATAACACTCATTCTATGGCAGGTACTTAGCTCCTGAGTATTTTATGCATGGGAAACTGAATGAAAAGATCGATGTCTATGCATTTGGTGTTGTACTCCTTGAGCTCTTGTCAGGTCGAAAGCCTATCGATAACCGACTACCCGAAGGCCAGGAAAGCCTGGTAATGTGGGTGAGTATCTAGATAGCTTTTCATGTTTGCAAAGTTTTATCTAATGCATCAACATCGAATAGTTTTTGCCTCCCATGTTTCATTCATGCGTGGGATGGTTTCTGTTGTGTTATAAGTTTATTTTATTCTATTCCATATCTGTGTCTATTTCACTTTGTCTATTTCACTTTAAGGATTTCCCATTCAATTATTCCCCACCTAACAGTTGGAACATTTTCAGGCAAAATACATTATGAAACAAGGAAAAATTTCAGAATTGCAAGATCCCACTTTGGGTGATGCTCATGACAAAAATCAACTTGAGAATTTGGTCTTAGCTGCAACCCTCTGTATCAGGGACACACCTCAGTTGAGACCTAATATAAGCCTTGTAAGCAATATTATTGACCTGAAAATTAGTACTATATTACATTGTGATGGGATGCAGTCATTCACTGCATTTTAATGCTCTACTTAAACTAGGTTCTGAAACTCCTTCAAGGCGATTCAGAGGTTATAGAGTGGGCGAGGCAGGAGGCTAATTGTGCAGAAGATGTCAATGCTCTGAATGGTGAACAATCTGCAACAGACATCCAGTCCTTCATTAATCTCGCATTGCTTGATCTGGAAGATGAAACTGCTTCTACAAGCAGCATTGAGCAGAATGTCTCGGTGGAGCACTACTTGGGCAGCAGATGGAGCCGGTCCTCGAGCTTCGACGGAATGTTGGGTTCCGGCGAACAAATTGCTGTTCCACTGATTGATTGACATTGTAGGCTTCTGCTTTCTTTATGTGTCTGCACAGGTTTTGGATGAGATAGAAGATCGGGGTGATAATCCTTGAATTTCCACCCCGATCTTGATTTATTTTATTCCGGTCCAACGAAGTGTTGGACCGGTTTGATGATGTAGCGAGAACTGCTACTGAATTGGGCACTGTAAATTGTAATGCTCTGTGAAATGCTGATCGGCAACGGCGATACGTGATACACAAGGCTAGTAGTAGTATTGTGTTACAATTGGACAGCATGTCTACGTGCATTGGAAAATACTCCCTCCGTCCCGGGTCTCTTGACAAGTTTGGCCGTGCGCGGAGATTAAGAAAAAATAATTAGGAGGGATAGTGGAGTAGGATTAGTAAGTTGATTAACTTTAAATAAAGACTTTTTTTGACTTTTTAAATTACATTAAAATATTTAAAGATTAATCAAAATAAATTACTAAAAATTTTGGATCACATCAACATTTAGAGCCAAAAATTTGAATTACATTAACCAACAATTTGGATCACATCATTAATCATTTTAAATTACACTTTACAAAGCAAATGGACACAAAACATCCCCTATTTATTTCTGAAAATTGATCTCAGATTATATAATCATCATCGATCAAAAAAAAAAGGAGAGGACCAAGAGCAGCCAAATGGAGTCAAGTCGAGAACTGTCAAACTCGAAGCGGAATGAACTTGTCCAATATCTACTTGAAGGCATCGTAAATGGTAAGCCATTAAGGGGCAAAATCACATCAGCTATCATGAAGTTTGGAGTCCATCGATCCACCGTTCATCGTCTTTGGACTGCTGCAAAAAAATAAAGAGAAGAAGGAGTTATTCAACTTAGAAATCACAAACAAGGAGTGAAAAAATCAGGGTGTTTAGAGTTAGACTTTGAGAAATTGTCAAGGATGACGTATTCAAGTAGGAGTACAATTAGGGGAGTAGCAATTGGTCTGGTGATCAGTAAATCCTTAGTTGGGAGATGGGTGAAAGATGGCAAGATTAGAGCACATAGCAATGCCATAAAACCAGAACTTACTGCTCCCAACTAGGTAACTCGATTGTTGTTTTGCCTTCAATCATTACAATTGGATAGGGTGCAAAACAAGATCAAGTTTATGTTATGCACAACACAGTCCACATAGATGAGAAGTGGTTCTACATGACCAAGACCACTCACAGGTTTTATTTAGCACCAGGGGAAGATGACCCTTACAAAAGTTGTAAGAGTAAAAAATTCATCACAAATGTAATGTTCATGTCTGCGGTTAGTAGGCCAATATTCACATAAGAAGGGGTAGTAGTGTTTGATGGCAAAATAGACATATTTCCTTTCACATACACTGAACCAGCCAAAAGAAACAACAAGAACAGGATCGCAGGGACAATTGTTACAAAGCCAATCGAATCAGTCACAAAAGATGTGGTTAGAGATTGTTTAATCTCTAAGGTATTATCTTAATTTCTCAACACACAGGCACAATTTTGACTTTCTTCTCAGCATTTCACATCATTGAAGAGGTTTAGGCACAATCAAGAGCAAGCAGACATCATACATTGCACACATGCACAATTAGGTTAAACCTCAATTGCACACAGGCACAATTATTACATAGATCTCAGCAACACATCAGTGAAGAGGTTCATCATAGATCAAGAGCAATTTTTAGGTTCTTCTCAGCATAACACACCATTGAAGAGGTTCAGGGACAATTTATAGCATTCAGGCATCATACAATTGCACACAGGCACAATTAGGATAAACCTACTGCGCACATGCACAATTGTTTTTTTCTTCTCACCATAACACATCATTGAAGAGGTTTAGGGACAATCTAGAGCATTCAGTCATCATACAATTGCACACATGCACAATTAGGATAAACCTACTACACACAGACACAATATTTAGGTTCTTCTCAGCATAACACATCATTGAAGAGGTGCATGGACAATCTAGATCAATCAGACATCATACATTGCACACAGGCACAATTAGGATAAACCTGCTGCACACAGTCACAATTTTTAGGTTCTTCTCAGCATAACACATCATTGAAGAGGTGCAGGGACAATCAAGAGCAATCATGCATCATACATTGCACACATGCACAATTAGGATAATCCTACTGCACATAGGCACAATTGTTTCAAGATCTCAGCATAACAAATCTTATGTAATGACAGATAATTCCTGCAATCGAGAGCAAGTGGCCAGAAGGAGCAAGCAAAGATATATATATCCAGCAAGACAATGTAAGGCCACATATTCAAGATGATGATCAACAATTCAGAGATGCTGCACGTGGACAAGGGTTCAACATCAAGCTCAAACAACAACCCCCCAATTCACCAGATTGCAATGTGAACGACTTGGGGTGGTTCAGAGCAATTTAATCACTTCAATATGAGAGTGCAAGCAAAATAGTGGAAGAACTTGTTCATGCAGTAGAAGAATCATATGCAAAGTTGTCAGCCACAACATTAAATTATGTGCTCATCACATTACAATCATGCTTAATAGAGATCATGAAGGTGAGAGGTTCAAATGCATACAAGATACCACACATGAGCAAAGGAGCACTGCGAAGATCCGATAGTTTACCACACACATTGGAAGTCCCAAAAGAACTCATATTGGAATGCATCACATACATTTCAGAGCAGCATAACATGGAAATGGCAGAAATCAGAAGGGCATTGGACATATGATATGTAGCACTTAGATCAGTCTACTTTTTTGAATCATAAAATGTAGATCGATTTAATATAGAAGCACAAATATGTAATCGAGCAATCTGATAAGCTCGTTTTTCTACTCACTTATCGCTTTGTTTTTCCTTTCT
>JAPKLW010000488.1:60992-92250 GCA_026898455.1 Plectranthus barbatus
ATATTTTTAAAGTACCCCACTACCACTGTAATGCGCCCCAAAGTTTGAGAAGGCTAGTTGGGGGCGTTACATAAACGGTGTACTCAACCCCTGCATGTTATTTCTAAAACATGTAGGTTAAAGCTTGGAGCAGTGGAGGAGGCAACATGAATGTGTGAGCAATCCAAATAAGAGCTAGATCCTGATATATGTATCCTCATATGTATATCTCCACTATGCAACTCTTCGCTGCAATGAACATCTAAAAACATAATCTTCCCCATATTTTGTAAGCCTAACTCTGTTACTTTTGAACTTAACTCTCTACTAGCACTTCGTGTGAATTTGAACCCTATTACTGTTTCTATGAATGACAATTTCCGCTAAATCTTGTCCACAATAACACTATTTGGTGAGAGAATCTCGAGAATTAACCCATCACGCTCTCATAAGCCGGGGAAGCTAAATGGGGGCGTGACATTTTGTTACTTTAATTTCTATATTCATATTATTTTCAATAATTAATGCTCTTTAATTTATAATATCTATTTTATTTTACAAAAAACCTAACATTTAGACATTGAGTCGGTAAAATGAACTAACTTATAAATTAAACTATAATTTTTGGTGCAAGATATTAAATTAGAAATATAGACAAATATTGCGAGTGAAATTATAATTTTGTAAGCACTATGCTATATTTGTAAAGTTAATAAATGTTAGGGTTGTAAATTCAAATACTTTTACTTTAATACAAATTTGAATAAATAATATATGTGGTGATAGATTATTAGACAAATTTATTATTTTTCATAGGTTTTTTGTACAATATGTAATTAGTATATATTATTATAAGTAAATTATTATAACATATTCAATAAAGAATAAGTTATTATTCATTAAAGTGACACAGTGAGTAATATTATAACCATAATATTTTGAATTAGACTATTTGTATATTATTTTGAAGAATATATGTTTGCGCAACGCGCGGGGATATATATATATATATATTAACTTGAGTTAAAATGACTATAATACCCTCATGTTGGTTGTAAAATAAAGTATTTTCTTTTGTTTTTTTATTTTCTTTATTTTTTTTAACTACAACATATATGTTTGTTTTGATATAAAATGTAAAAGACAAATTCTCATATGAGACGGACTCTTCATTTTTATTGTGTGACGAATTTAATGAAATGATGTGTTTCTTTATTGCAAATGATGTCCCACCATTTTTATTGTGAGACGAATTTAATGAAATGATGTGTTTCTTTATTGCAAAGGATGTATTTCTTTATTGCAAATAATGTAATTTTTAAAAATGAAATGATGTATTTAACTTATTGAAATGATTTATTAAGGTCCGTCTCATAATAAAAAAATGGTGAGACCGTCTCTCAGGAGACCAACTCAAATATAAAAGGTTTGAGGGGAATTCTATATTTTCGAATTTGTAAAATGCTAAAACTATACTGTATATAATATAAATTACATAATTAATTTGGATATCTATCACGGGGCTTTACCATTCTAATTACAAAATTCAATTATCTTTCAATTTTTATCATAAAATTAAGTATTTAATTATAAAACTAAACTTAAAATAACTTATACTAATCTATTTCTGGAGCAGATCAAATCTTGCATTTCACAATGAAGTAACTTGGTATTCCATTATCGTGATTACTAAGATTAATAATTGTTATTACAAAAATAAAGATTAAGTATAATTCAATTTACTCAAATTGATTTTTATGAAAAAAATCAAGATTTTATAAGAAAACATTAAGGTTATGAATTAATCTATTTACTCAAATTTTAGTTTAAAACTGAAATATAATTAATAAAAAATATTATATTTCCTAATTAATTGGGTAGAATGAACCAACTTATAAAACTATTCTAAATTACAATAAACTAAAATAATAAAAAAAAATAATTTTAATAATGGAATAGATGGAGTAGAGAATACCAAACAAAATAATGTAATTTATCTACCCGATTTATAGATATTTAAATATGGAATTTCCAAGTTTCAAGCAAAGTGATTTCGAAAGAATATTTAATTTTAGAGAATTATTGATTCAGGACCTAAAAGATATTTTAATTATCGATTCAGAATCCGAAAAGTGATTTGTCAATCCAGGATTCAAAAGATCAAATAATTCTCAATCCAAAACCTGATATTGAGGTCCTGGATTGAGAATTATATGATTTTTCGGATCTAGATTGAGAATTTTTGTCATCTTCTAAGTCCAGAATTGAGAATTAATCTTTCGGGTCTGAATCGATAATTAAACTATATTTGGGATCCTGAATCGATAAAATTCCTTTAATTTTCGAATGTAACAATGAAACAAGCACATATAGGAAAACAAAGAATGCATATATCAATTTATTCTGGTAATTTATTGAAAATTAGATATATTGTACATAGCTGAGATTCAAAGACACAAGTAAAGATATTGTCACACAATTTCACCAACAGCGACAAGACAAGACGAAATAGAAAATGAAAATGTGATTACTATTGATTAAGTTCATGGTGAGCCGCCAACGTTGGTCTGAACATGGAAGGAGGAGGAGGGGGAAGAAGAAGCGCAGCAACGGCAACACGATCCCGGTGGCGGAGGTTCACAGCATAAACAAGCAGGGCATATAGGCCTATTCGCCAGCACCTCTGCATACATATATATTAATATATATATATGATCGCACTTACATCACTACATACCATTTTCTTACAATTACAAAGCAAGAAAAAAACACTTTAATTAATTACCAGTAAATCGAGCAGCATCGCCGGTTGACGAGACGAAGAAGATGAAGGCGAAGACGAGCAGAGCCACCGCGGCGGTGGATCTCCTCATGGAGTTGCTCATCGCATGCATGGATCACAAATTAGAAAGCAAAAAACAAAAGATTTATGTATATGATTATTACAAGAGTACTAATGGTCTGGTTGAATTATTTCAACTTGGTTTTATTTAGTATTTTTTTTCTTTGGAGTCAACTTAATTAATTAATTTTAGGCATTAAATGGCCTAGCTAGCTAGTTTTATTAAAGATTATTTGACTTTGTTAATTTCTTTTGTTATATTCAAAACAAAAATATGTAGCTAATTAGGATAAAGAAAGAAATTCGGACATCCAAATTTGACTTTCACCTTCTACACAGATGCAGCGCACCACTTTTTCGACTAGAAAAAACTCAGCGTTTACTTCAGCTTAGTTTCAAAAAGTTATTTGTTTTTTATATATATTTCAAATTCAACTACAAGTCCAAAAATTTATTGAGATGGGCCTATAAACCAATTAAAAAGAAAACGATGGACGATCCAAATTCACTGCACAATGTCTATAGCAGGTAGGGGTGTTCGTGGTTCGGTTTGGTCAGTTTAGAAGTAAAATCTCGACCAAACCAATAGTAATGGTTTGAAATTTTTTTAAACCAAATCGGTCAAATAATTTATCGAAATCAAACCGTATAAAAACAGTATGGTGTGGCCGGTTTAACGGTTTGAAATGAAATATATTTCAACTTTCAACAATATATTATATAATTTGTAGAAAACTAGGACATGAATGCAAATTATTTGATTTCTATTATTTGTTATTACTTATTATAATGTAATTTTAATTTTTAAAATCTTATATTTATAATTTAATGAAAAACCGAAAGAAATACATAAGTCAATTATAATCTTAAAATTCAAATGTAAATCGAAAGTGACATGGAAAATTATAATAGCGATGTTAATACTTAATTTACCGTAAAAAATTATAAACAATAATATTAGACTATATTGGCCAAGAAATTTAAACATGGGTTAATTGTATGAAAAGTAGAAACTTACCAAAATGAAATATAATTTATATTTATTAATTATAATATATTTAATATATATACATATAAATATGGCCGGTCGGGCCGATATGACTGGTTTGAGCTATTAAATCGAACCGAACCAATTTTAACCGGTCTCAAAAAATCTCAAACCGCCAGTTTAGAAATTAAGTTTCAAACCGGCCAAGTTGATTAAATTAATCCGGTTCGGCCGGTTTAACTGATTTTGGTCAAACCATGAACACCCCTAATAGCAGGGGATGAAGGAATTTTTCATAGAGGGAGCTGTATTAGATTTGACGTAACGAAAAAAAATAAAATAATTATGTAAAACCAAAAACATTCTGATTTCTCCTCATCTCCGTCATATCATTATTATTTTTTTCCTCATTTTTTTTTCTTTACAACCTACTCTAGAAGGGGGTTATGTATAAAAATTGGGATTATCATAATTATTAAATTGTTGAAATTTTTCGGTTCCATGTAGATCCGCCCATGTGTGTATATATGAGTGGTGGAAAATATGCATGGCACCGTATGTTAATTGGATCAATAATAGTAGTTGGCTATGCAATTGCTTTGTGATTATAAATTCAAGAACTCACCAGGCGTTCTCAACTTTACTATTCAAACCTAAATCAATTGGGCATCAGTAAAATATTGAGCTACCAATCAAGATTCCATAACTCATATTTATTTCAAACTTTTATTGAAATTGAGACATGCAATGTCACTCTTATTTTTTTATACAATAGTTGTTGGGGATGAACAATCACAACACTTCCCCGGTAGTGGAGGCTCACGGCACACACAAGCTGGGCATATGGGCTTCTCCGCCACCATCTCACCTATATAATAATGTATAGATACATAATAATTCAGCTAAATTTTTTTAAAAAGCTCAAATTTCAAATTTTGAATCAGCATTTAGTTACCGTTAAATCGAACTGCATCGGTGGTTGGAAGGTTGGGCAATTGCAGGAGGAAAAGGGAGAGCACTAGAATCAACATGAAGGACGGCTTGACAATGGTGTAGGCCATGTTTGATTACAATATTTTTTTTTAAAAAAAATTGTTTGCTTTGATTCGATTGAGGAGGTGTAGATAGATAGCATCATTTATAAACGTTTTGTACATAGGTGGTGTGAATTTAAGTATTAATAATAAAGGGAAGTAGATGCAGTTTTATTTTATTAACTTTTTATCCTCTTCAAGCCCCCTTTTCTAATTAAGTACAACTAATATTAATATATTTTCCCAAAAATAACAATTCAACTTTATTTACTCACCCCATTTTACGCTTTTATTCGAAAAATCTGACAATGCAAAAGATTGCATAAATAATGAGAAAATTGCGTAAAAATACTTTAATATTTTTCCATCAGAGAATTGTACGGAAATGTTTTATTCTGTCAATTAACTCTTCATTTTTAAAAATACTCAACTGTTTCTCATGTTATTGAATTATAATTCAATATTTGATTCTATCAATTAAAAATACATTCATCGTTAACGGTATCTAAATCCTGTTGAATCATATGTTCATTTTAATTTAGGGATAAATGTAATTTTAACCCTTCGATTATGGTGATAGAAACACTTTAGCCCCCTTCTAACTATTTAACTCAATTAAGCCATTTGACTTTTACAATTGGTTCAATTTAACCCTTTAACTTAAAGAATTACTATTATATCCTAATTTTTTTATGGGTAAATTTATAAATTTTATTTATTTTTTAAATAAAAAAACATAAAAAATAGGCCGTCTGAATCGATTATACGACACATAACCTTTTTAGTCGACCACCTAAAATCGACATCTCGGTGGATTAAGCGGCTGCCTGACGCCAATTACTCATCAAATCAACTACAAAAAAATTTTAAGGTTATTTTGTTCGACTCGATAATTTAGGGTCTAGGCAGGCCTTCGGTGGTCTTAGACGGGGATTTATACAAGAATGCTTTGAGACTGGGGAGAAGAAAGATAAAATTTTGTAAAGCTGCCAAATACCAACTGCCTATTTTATTATATTCAATTCAAAAACCCCAAATCCTTCTAGCCCTAGGGTTTAACACATTTCTTTTTCTCCACTGCAAATCCAAATTTTTGATTCAGCATACAGGTAAACTCACTCTCCATTTCTCTGTATACATACGAAGACATGAGTTTGACATATAAACATGTATGCATATGATAATTACTGATTGCATCGGGAGATTTCTGACCTGCTGCCTTCCCCTGTTTCCTTTCCTTTTTTTTTTTTTTTCATTTCCCCGTTGATTAACTGTCATTAGCGTAGACGATGAGCTTCGATTGGTGCTATGTGCATTCCCGGATCTGGATTGCCTTGAATTTCATTATATGTAGTTCATTAGGTGTTTGATTTCATTTGGGTTTTTCCTGCGATATAGCTTCCTTGGTCAAAATCTTGAAACTATGGGTCGCCATTCTCACGAAACAATTGTGGTTTGATTAATTTTCTTTTTCAACGTTTTAGAATGGGATTTTATGAGGACGTACTGAAAATCTTGCCGTGTATGCGCGATGAGGGAATGCCTCTGAATATGATGTTTGACTCATTGTTTGAAAACAGGAGTATGATAGTTGTAGGGATGTCAATCGGGCTAACCCGTCGGGTTTCGGGCTAACCCTATCGGGTTGCGGGCTATTCGGTCCGGGTTGAATCGGGCTGAATTTTTATCGGGCTAAAAATTCTTGAACCTAACCCTAACCCACCGGTTTTTGGGCTGACCCGTCGGGTTGGCAATATTTTCGAGTTTATTTTTGTAAAGATTTTATTAAAATATTTTAACAACCCCTAAAACAAAATAAAAAAGAAAATGATGAACCAACATAAATAAAAGACATCAAATAATAATATATTTGCAAAAAAATAGTGATAAGTGGATAATCATAGTTTGAAAAGAAAAAAAAACGTCAATCCTTATATACCAACTAATTTAAGTAATAGACATTTCTCAACGTATAAAATGATAAAATAATGATTAAAAAAATAAATATAGCTTTCACTTGGGTGAACATAACAACGAGTGGCTAAAGGTTCTTGAAAGGAAGAAATGAGTAGGTACGCTAATTAAGAGAGTGACGAGTGGAAGACAGTGAAAGAGGAAGAAATGAGAGATTTTTCGATTTGAGGGTAAAAGACTACGTCATTGGAAGAGATTGATGAGATTTTGTGTGACGGAAAATTAGGTCTAGGAAATTAGGTATATAATTAATGGGTATAGTAGAATATAAATAATATTAGAAATAATAAATAATAAATTATTAAATATTGCCGGACCTACGGGCCGACCCGCAACCCACCGGGCTCAGCCCGTTCGGGCCGCCAACCCGTCGGGTTCAACCCGTTCTGTTAAAAATAATTTCGGGTTGAAAATTTTTTACCCTAACCCGCATTTTAGCCCATCGGTTTCGGGCCGACCCATCGATTTCGGGCTTTATTGACATCCCTAGATAGTTGTTGATTCGTGCATTTAATTTTGTTGTTGGCTGACTTTGATTAGATTTGGTTGCTACCGGAATGTAGAGAGCCCGAGTAAATGGCTACTGGCATTCTCTTGGCAACACATTAGTTTTTTTTTTTTCTCTTCCTGGTTTTTCCCTTAGTTTCTACTTAGGGCCCACTAATTTTATCTTCAACTTGTGTCCTGAAACTGCTTAATCAATCGTGTTCTTGCATTACGGCTGAATGGTGTCAAATGATATTTTGTTGTATGAAACTATATTTTGGCATGCATACCTCTATCATAAGCTGATTCTGTGAGTTATGTAGAACCATTGATATGGTTGTATAAGTGTTTCCTGTTAGATGCTTCAAAAACTTGAGATTGCAAAAAGTATCAAAATATACTCTTTGAAGTTTGGTGCTGAAAGTCCATGCGGACATATTGGGTATGCATTCCCTTTCTATTACTGTTGGTCTGATGTAAATGATCATAAGTATATTTCAAATGTGATTTAAACCTTTTCAACGACATTATGAATAAAGTGATAACTGTACTGATAATATGCATGCAATGCTGATATTTATGATATATGTCAGCTGCAGACCAAGCCAGAAGATGTCAACCAGCCCAAAAGCCGAAGAACAGTCGCGCGGAACAGAAAATAATCCAGAAGCAAAGCCTGTGGCTGTTGGTTGGGTACAGAAAATTGAAGAGCAATATCGTAAAACCAAAGAGCATGCTGAAACTTACCCCTACGTGTGGGGTTCTTATATTCTTGTATACGGAGGTTTTGGCCTATGGTTTACCTACAGGTGGAGAGTTTTACGTAAAACTGAAGACAGAGTTCGAGCTCTTCAAGAGATACTCCGCAAACAAAAAGAAGAAGCGTCTAGCTCTGCTGAAGTTGCAAAGAGATCGGTTAAATATGGTTCATCCAAACCTGAGCTACCATCTGCTGATAAAGATAACAAATAGTTGGGTGATGCTAGTGTCGAAAGCTTAATATTTTGAAGATACACTCGTGTTTTGCAGTTCTAATTCAGAGAAACAGCAAATTCTGGTCCGAATGACTTCAAGTAGTGGGTCATGAGCTACCAGGTGTGAACACTTTGTTTATGCGGGCACTTTATACGTAGTTTGCTGTCAAATACAAAATCCAAGCAAAACTATTTAGCTTCATCATGGCTTTCTAGAATGAAATGTAATTTCTAGTCAAGCAAAATCCGGAGTTAGGTTTGTGAGCATTGCTTTGTTGACATCTATTGGTTTGAGTCTGGTGTTGAAGTAGCCAGAACGTTGTGTATCTGATCGTTTTGTATCTGAAGTTGAAGGACGCAGAGAGCTTCAGAATTTGAGTATCTGCAGTTTTTAGGAAAATGCATAAAAGAGGTGTTCCGCAGATTATATGCTGCAAGTTGTGTGAAATATTTGAAGAATTTACTTGGAAGTAGAAATTATTATTAGAAAATCTTTCAGCTGTGGTTAAACACCACATAAGTTTTATCCACACACTTGCAAAGGTATTAATTTAGAATCTGAAGATTGCTGTTTACAAAGTTAGAAATTTTTTGCAGTTGCCAAATTCTTGATATGAAGGAATCAAACATTAATTGCTTTGCAGAGCAGAGAACAAATATATATATATATATATAGTTGTCTCAACACGCTATACACATTGGAAATAATTAGTGTAGTGAAAATTGTATGAAAAGTATGGCCTCAAAAACACCAATAATGGAAAACGGTGAAAAGTGGGACACAGCCAAAATTACTATATCAGTTTATTAACGAATATAGGATTCTTACAAAGAAAATATTCAGGTGGTGCTGGCTTGTTGCATGGAGTAGAGCATTTGCTGCTGTCTTTGCTCCCGAGCCTTCCTCTTGTTTGATTCTAGGATGATGAGAAGTGCGGTGATATCAGCAGGGCTTACTCCACCTACTCTACTTGCCTGCCCTATTGTTTGCGGCCTCACCTGTACAAATGGGGGACTTGAAAGTTTAGGCAACTCATTCCTAATCTAATCCGGTGGAGACATCAAGTCTACAGCAATCTTTTTGGGTAAATTTCAAGAGTGTAGAATATATTGTGGTAAAAGCAAACAACTCCCTAGCAGTTCCTGGATCAATGTTCAATGCCTTGAAGAATACAAGGACCAACAACTTTTTGCCCTTTTCTAGTAGAGTCATTTTTTTTTCTTGTTTCATTAGTTCTGTGATCACATCAATGCCACTTCTAATGCAAAAAAGATATCAAAGCTAAGGACAGATCGAGAAAATGCGTAATGTCAGTCAATACCTTCGAAAGCTTCTCACGTGCTTCATGTGACAGAGTATTCATAGCAAGATAGTCAAGATCCTCAGGAAGCCTTATGTGCTGTTGATGAGCCATCTACAAATTGAGGGGGAAAGAAAGACAAATATGAGATTTTGTGACACTAAATCAAATCATAAATTCTAAAAAAGATCTTCTCATACATATACAAACACGAGACAGATGGTAAAATACAGACAAAAATATGCATATTCATGACTCAGTTCTCTACCTGCCGGAGTTGCTTTTCTTGACGTACGATGAAGCCTTCATACTTGATATCTATCTCTACGCATTCCTTTTCCATCCTAGATAACTGAGCATTTCCGAATCCATGCTTGTCAAATATTTTGTATTGCACATGTGGCTTCTTAAGGAGGCTTTCCAGTGTAAATGATTCCTTCACCGGCTGTGAAGAAATCTCCTCAATTTCGACAGCAAGATCTCCTCCTGAAACAAAACACACAACTAAGAAAAGATGACGTTTCACCGCTTCTAGGAATCCTAAGACCCCCTCCAGAAATAAATTTAAAACAAGCAGAAAAAAGAACTTATGGAAGAAGATAGGTGAACGGTGATATATCTCTACATTATTCTGTAATCAACAGTTCATATTAGTATGTGCATGTTTTTAACTTCATTATCTGTTATTCAATAGGTATCAGCTTTACATTCATCATACAATGTCTCTATGCTCCATACAAAGAAAAGCAAAAGGCCCACCTGAAATCCTGACCTTCTTGAGTCGATTTTTCTCTTCCGAAATACGTGCTTGCTTATCCTGGTAGATCTTCCAACGTACATCATCTATCAAACCAATTTCTCGTCCCAGGGGTGTGAGGCGGCTATCGGCATTATCAGAACGCAACAGCAGGCGATGTTCGGAGCGGCTAAAAAGCATGTACCAAAGAACCATTACACGGATGAACATTTTAATAGCATTATGTTTGGTCAATGTAGCTGAATTTGCAACTATTTTAACCCACACCGTGGACAGCAATATAACACCTAGTAAATTACATTTAATACTCTATGTCCATGTCCTGCATTTTTATGAGTGATTTCTAAAGCAACACTTGATGAGATCTCTATGGAGGTCATTACTTGGCATTTTATTGCATGTGTTCTCCCCTCTCCCTTTCCCTGTTCACTCAAAATGGTTCTTTGGAGCTCATTTGTAGAAACTGAAAAAACTGTGGTGGTAAATAACAAGCGAAAACATTAAGATCGAATAGGACTCAAACTACAGAATAGTTAAAAAAAAAAAAAAAAGTCAATCTAGAGCCATTAACCATGTTATAGCACATCCTAGATTGGTTTTGATTTTACGACATTGGGCATCAAGAGAATTTGTTGCACGCTTAACAAAAACACAGCTCCTACACATCTACCCTTATCCTACGTTTTACCTTGTTAGCATCCGATAAGGCTCACGAAGGTCCTTTGTCACCAAGTCATCAATCAAAGTTCCTATATAACTGCTTTCCCTCTCCAAGACAATTAAAGATTTGCCATCTGAATGTCTTGCAGCATTTATTCCAGAAACAATGCCCTGTCAGATAGAGACGTTGAAAATAATAAAATCCTTCAGAGAAGGCAAACAAGAACGTTATCATCTTATTAACTGTAACATACCTGAGCAGCAGCTTCTTCATAACCAGTTGTTCCATTTATTTGACCGGAGAAAAATAATCCTTCAATTTTCTTTGTCATGAGGGACCTAAAACACTGGTACGCTGGCAAGTAATCATACTCCACAGCATAAGCAGGTCTCAGCATTGAACAGTTCTCAAGTCCAGGTAAAGTTCTCAAGAGTGGCAGCTGTAGTCTCTCCGGTAAACCCGTAGAGAATCCCTGTGAGATGAGCAAACCACAATGACTTTCTCCAAAGAGCAACTTCTGGTTGTTTCACATAACTGAAGTTTATAAGAATCTCTAAATCAGATTCACTAAATTCCTACTCTTCATACAATTGTACAGTTCCTTTCATAGGAAATGCTGTGATGCAGTTCATATAATAGAACTTAAAGGATTATAGTCATAACTCTGATTGTATTAATCATCACACATATATATAAACAAGTATAGGAAGCTAAACAAGGAAAGAAACCAATCCTATACAATCATACCATATACTCCCTCCGTCCCATTTTAATAGTCCTGTTTCCCATTTTCGTCCGTCACACTTTAATAGTCATGTTTCTTAAAAAGGCAACTTTTTCACACTCAACAATAAAATATTAATTCCATTCAACTCATTCTACACTCATATGCCTTGGTTATTGTGCCAAAAGCAAACGGGACTATTAATCTGAGACGGAGGGGGTATTCATTGTTAATTCCAACAAACAACAAAGCACTATAACCAGCACATATTGCTCCCACAAAAAAAAAAAAAAAACCTGCACATAGAGTTCAGGGACTGTCCGACCCTCGGGTTCTAGAAATATTTGGTGTGACTCCTTATCCCGAAATCTAACAATCTGCAAACGAAAATGTGAACCACATGGGTAAGTCTCACGAGCAAGTTCATCTATTCTATCACGTTTTTTATCGGTGGCATGATCACATTTCATTTAATGTGAAAAGGAATGTGAAAAGGAGTCTATATCTTTCACACCTTGTCCTCAATGGCGGGGCAGTATCGAGGTCCCTTTGCTTCCACCCATCCACCATAGGTTGGGGTCTCATGCAAGTTCTCTTCAATTAATTGATGAGTTTTCTTTGTAGTACGTGTGAGATAGCAGCACATTTGTTCTCTTTCAATATGGTAATTAGGATCAAAGCTAAACCAACTTACCTGTTGATCATTAAGGTTAATCAATACACACCTATGATAAAAAAAATATGCAATAATGCAGGACATCCGAGAAAGTAGTAGAAGGTTTTAGCTGAAAATTAAACTTAAAACCAAGTAACCAACATAGACGAAGACAATATAAGCATATTACAAACAACTTTTATTCCAAATTCAACTGTTAAGAGAGTCAAGCTGACCACTTACCATATTCATCAAAATATAATTATAGCTCAAATTCAGAATATAAAAAGGGAAAGTTTCGATCACTGCATAGGAAAATCTGGACAACCATAGAAGTCTTGGGCCAAACTAAGTTGAAATTGATTAAAACAAGACCGATTCAGGATACAAATTATACAATTAAATAAAAACACACTTACACAGTGATTCAACCTCAGATACACCTCCACATGCTCAAATCAAAGCATTTCAATATAAACTAAAGAATAAGACACTAGTGATATTCGTGAGGTCCAGATAGCATGTGTTCAGTTTGCCTAGCTACTTGTCCAGAACTATCGGTACCTGACCAAACTAAGATCTTTTAAGAAATGCCTAAGTTGTGTTTGCATCAGTTGCTTCCTTTTCTTAAGCCAACTGCATTCTAGTACAAAACTATATAAGTTCAGGTCTTATCCACGTCATATTGTCAATCAAATGGGAACAGTTAACCCAAAAACAAGCAGAAAGCAATGTCTGGTTGAACTATTGAACCTACATATGAAATTTAGTGAGATGACCTCTTCATCTCCATGTTGAGGCTCCAATCCAGAGAAATCCACTGTGCGACAATCTACTCGTGCAGGTGTTCCAGTTTTTAATCGGTCTGTCTCAAACCCAAACTGCTGTAGACTTTCTGTAAGGCCAAGTGAGGCTGATTCGCCAGCTCTTCCTGCAGGCATAGAAGTCTTGCCAACCCAAATCTTCCCACTCATGAAAGTACCAGTAGTGAGAACAATGGAAGGTGCATAAAACTTCATGCCAAAGAATGTCTGAACACCTTCTACATTGTCATTCTTCCCCACTAAAACATCTGTTACCATTGCTTCTCGAATGGAAAGGTGAGGTGTACTGAACATAGGAATAAATAGTTAAGAAATGGTAGCAGCATCACATAGAGTTCAACTCTTGTATAGAAACCAAATATTATATTAAACATAACAAGAAGCTCCCAGCCAAAACTTAAACATACAGGGCTTAGACAAAGCAATCTACTAAGGCAACAAAAAGATTTTATATTTAATAAAAAATCTTGAAGATGCAATTGCAAACTATAGATGGAATCGGTCAAATTTACTTATTATTTAGAGTTATTCATAGAAGATGGTGTGAACGGTTCATTTATATGAAGGATGGATGAACTTGCCTTTCCACAATCTTCTTCATTTCCAAAGCATATTCCCTTTTGTCAGTTTGAGCACGTAATGCCCTGACAGCAGGGCCCCTTGAGACATTTAAAATTCGCTTTTGCAAGTAACACCTGAAATGCGGACATTATATCCCCTCAATCCTCATTCACGAAATGTCCAACAAGATGGAAAAGAAAGGACAAAATTATCTATCAAACGGCTATACATAAATGAAATAGGTGCAACTAAGAAGGTTGAAGACCCAATAAATTCTAAACACTTATGCATCACAAAACAAAGTCGAATACTGAGGCTCAAATCATTTCTTTTTCTTGTTATACCTTATCATAATGAAGAAATTCATTCTACTACTATACATCAATCAGGTGACTTTTATGTCCATTTTGTACAGCTCATGATGTAGTGGCACAAGCCACATGCCATCTCAATCACATCTCAGCATTTCAATTAATTACTTAGTATCTCTAATGGAATAATGCCTTCTGCATTTCTGGTTGATCATGAAATTTTAACTAGACTTTTATGTTCTTGATAGTAATTCAGACATTCATTTCAGTCCAATAAAAACTTTTGGGTTTAAAAAGCATGATATACTTATGGGCTTCCCCTAAGTGGATTTGGTAATTACGGAATGCCAAAGGATTATGAAACTTCTGAAAAGTTGTACAAGCTAACAAGAAGAAAACATTTTAAATTGACCTCCACAGACCAAAATAGGATGGCATAATTAAAGGAAAGTGGAAGAATGCCGTGACAGTTACATTAGGTATATTTTAAGTTGGATATCTACCCGAAATCCATAATATGTTAAGTACAATAAGAACATCATTCAAAGCAAAGGAATACAATGTTAACAGCACTAATATTCGAAGGTCCAATTCTGTTTTACCTATCTGCCACCTTTCCAATTTCACCACCAAGTGCATCCACTTCATGTACAAGTTGAGACTTTGCAGGTCCACCAACAGCTGGGTTGCAGGGCTGTATTCAACTCTAATTAGGAAGTAGATAACATGAATCCCAAACAATATTAGGTTATAAACTGTAACCAACTGACAACTTAAAAGATTAAGCAAGAGCTACAAATCTCTTTATATCATCTTCCCTGGAACGTGAAAAAACTGACAGCATGAACTCAAAGAAAATATGTATAAAAAAGCTTATATTTGAGTCAACATAGTCAAGACTTAACGATAGATGGCACATAATAGAAAGAATCCGGTTCCCAAGCAAGCAAAATGTTTAGAAGCAAAAGACATCAAAGAAAATCGTGAAGAATTGTTAACTAACCTGCCAAGCAATCCGATCAATGTTAAGTGTGAGAAGAAGTGTGCTTGCTCCTAAGCGAGCAGATGCAAGTGCAGCTTCACATCCTGCATGGCCGCCACCAACTACAATCACATCATATCTTTCATCTGATCCATCCTTCTGATTGCTTAATTCTGCAAATAACATCCAAGATAAATACTTCTTCTAGCAGTTTCACCAACTAAATCTATTAGACAAGAAATTGTACCCAAGTATATAAAAGAAACAAAAGAAAATATCAACTTGCTTATGATTGCTGGTATTGAGGAGAAAATGAAACTGAAATAGAAGTCCAAGTAATAAAAATAAATTTGATACATTACTATACTGTACAAAAAGGAAAAATCTTGCGTTAGGCAGGCCTAAATGGTTTAGGCGGGTTTTATCCTACCCAAATGGGTTGACCCATCCCAAATAGGGTTTATTAATCCTAATTAGGGTATATTATATGGGTTTGGGTTTGGGCTTGGGTTAATGGATAAAACCCGCCTAAATCGTTTAGTCTGCCTAACCCAAGACCTTCCCGTACAAAAAACAGCAAATAATCCCCAAAACACTAATGCTTGACCATGAGTTGAATTCATTTTTGCTAGCTTAATTTAACGTAAAACCCACAACACTAAGAAAATTGTCATTGAAAATCTGTATTAACATGGATTTTGTTTATTTATAGGGTTCTTTGAAAAAGAATTTACCACCTTTAACATATTTACAATATAATCATCTTGCAGTTTTAAAGATGCTATCGAACTCTCAATTTGCGAAAAAATCAATGTACGGCTCTGGTTTGCAAGAAGCTGAGTTAATTTTGCATATTTGTTTTTGACATTTGTGTTATGTAAACGAGCATTTTAAATTCCAACAAATCAGATGTCGAATTAAATTACAACAATTTCCACATTACTAAACTACAAGAACCTTACATGATGAGATGGCAAAAAAAGAGAGCAATTTTCTTATTCTAACTTCTAAGTAACCCTTCGATAAATTAACACCAACAAAGTCTAAAGCTTGTCTATCAATTTGAGAAAACGACGGTACCTTGAGAACCAGAGGCTGAAACACAAAAACGACGACATGGGCTGCGGTGAATATAGCCGGATATTGCGCGAGGATAGTGAAAGCGCGGCCTTAAAGAATAACTGAGGGACAGACGGCGGTTCTTGGGGAAGAAGAGGGGGGAAAGGCGCGAGTAGAGAGGATAGTGAGAACCAAATGGAGTGAGATGAAAAGAGAGAGTGGCAGCCATTGAGATTAGTTAAGGTTTTCGAAATTCCGGGAGCTACCGTTGAAGGCTTGCGGTTGCAGCCATGGCAGCGAGTGGAGTGGAAATTGTGATAGCCACGGACACGGTTGGGTTTATGGGGGAAAAACTATTTTCATTTTGGCCCCTCGGATTGAAGGGAATTATAAAACGTTGAATTTTATGGGGCAGATTGAATTGAAAAAATAGTTTATATTGCAATTAAGGTTAACTATAGGGACCAAAGTTGCAAATACTATTTCCCAAGCATTGGCTACGATTAGGGGTGTACATGGTTTGGTCCAAACCGGCCAAACCGGCCAAACCGAAATGATTTGGCCGGTTTGGCCGGTTTGACAAGTGCGAAAATTGGCCGGCCGGACCGTAAGTTTCAAACCGTATTAATTGGTTTGGTCTACGGTTTGAGTAGAGAAACCGGCCGTTTGGACCGGACCGGACCGTTTATATTAATAATAAATATTTAAATTATATTTTATACTAAAAGCATAAATATAGTACATTTAGAATAGTGGTTCTATCAAGATTTTAGTTTTAAAGAGGTATGAGATCAAATTCTCTATGCAACATAATATAATTTTTATTTTTCTCATACATTTTTATTTATTTTTTAAAATCTAAAATAAAACCTAAACTATCAAATATTTCAATCTCATTTTAATTCTTTTTCTAAATTTTATTTATTTTCTGAAATATAAAATAAATCTTAAATTACCCAATATTCCAATATCACAATTTTATTCAAATGTCTCTCTTTACCCTTATTGTCTTCTCTATTCTCTGGGCAAGCTTCATCGTTATCGTATCTTATTAATTTCACCATACTATTATTTTTTAGAATGTGATATGAACTATTTTTTTTATGTCTTTAATTGTTTGTTTTTATTAAGATTGTATCGTACATTGTCGATGAGAGCCACTATTAGTTTTTTTTTTAATTTTTCAAATAAATTGTAGCTAAAAATATGAGATTTTTATACGTTTTGACTTTGTCCGTTAACGTCGTATTTCAAACCGTTAAACCGGCCGAACCAAACCGTTTTATTTGGTTTGGTTTGGTTTGGTTTGAAATATTAATTTGGCCGGTTTGGTTTGAGAATTTTTCAAACCGTATTATTTGGTTTGGTCCATATTTGAACCCTCAAACCGGCCAAACCGGACCGTGTACACCCCTAGCTACAACTTTGAACCTCTCCTGGCGCCATTTTTCTACGATGTAAATCTCCCACTGCAAAGTGCAAACCCTAACTAAATTTTGGGGAAAATGAATAATGCAAGGAAGGCGGCGTGTCCGGAAAACGATGAGGTGGCGGCGTATTTGTTGAGCAAGAGGCACGAATTGGCGCAGAGCGCAAAGGGTATTTCCGAGAATATGGACATGACGCTTTCGAAGGCGTATTCGAACATTTGTAACTACCAAAACCCAATTCGGAACCTCAAAGATTTGTCCCAGATTAAGTGAGTGATACTGGGATTATGCTCTTTAAAGTTGATTTAGTAGGATATGTTGCGTATTTTTGGAAACGAAGAATTCAAGATTCTCAACTTTTTAACCGTTCTCAGTTTTATTTTAATTTATCCTAAAGATGAGTTGCATTACGATTTGTGTTCTCATCAAGGATGTCTGAATTTATAAGCCAGATCTTTTCTAGGCCCTTGCATTTGCAGATACTCATATATTGTCTATTATTTTGCTCACTTTGTTTGACGCTGGCCAAATTAATTGATAAAAAAAATCAGAAATATGCACAAATGTATGTGTAGAAAAGACTGATGTGAAGTTATGAGTTGTAATTGAGGGCTAATGCTGATTACAGGGGCGTGGGTAAGTGGATTTTGAAGCAGATGCAAGGCTTTTTTCAGACGGACTCTGGTCCTTCTGAGAATGATGAGTTGACCAAAAAGGGTAAGTGTTCTAGTATAATAGCTAAACGGCTTACAAACTAATTGTTTCTGTGATTCAATCATTCAAGCGCATCATTCTTGTTCTTGGCTCTCTACTCAATTACTGCACATGATTAGGGGATAAAAATAAGGGACCAAAGCGCTATGTGCCGCAAAAGAATTCTGTTGCTTATGCTCTACTGATTACACTTTTCAGGTAAATGGTTGTACGGCTGTGGATTTTTTTCCCAATCTTATCACTAGATTTACCATGGTGATAATTATTTCTCATGTTTGATTTGGTTTAGGGGAATAGAAAATGGCAATGAATTTATGCACAAGAAGGAACTCATTGATGCAGCTGAAACGAGTGGATTATCTCGTGTACCTATTGCGTATGTTTTAGTAATGAATGATCTTGATATTTAGGCTGTACAATTGATAATTGATCAAGTTTCTGTTTCTTATGGGTGTAGTCCAGAAAAGGCAAAGGGGAAAGCGGGACATTTTGGAAGTTCACCAAAGGACTGGTACAGTGGATGGAACTGTATGAAAACACTGATAACTAGAGGCCTAGTTGTGAAGTCCAGCTGCCCAGCTAAGTATGTATTCTGAACGCATTGGACCACAAACTAGACTAATCAGGTTTACCGAACAGTGATATTTATGAACAAAGATCATGTGTTACCCAGATTCTTCTCTAGCCTTTTGACTACTGGTGAAACTACTGTAATTGTATCTTTGTAACGTGGTACATGGTTTTGCATAAAGAACATCTGCCGTGCAAATTAACACTATTGTACAACTTATACTTTTCATTCCCAAGTGTACTGGCTTACTGTTGATACATTGTAAAACTATCAAGTGTCTATGCGCCCCATATGAATGCAAGTTTGTGTTGCATTATTATCTCACGAAGCAATAAATTTGTAGGTTATGATGAACTAGACACCAAAGCAATATTTGATGCCATGCCATATTGAGTTATTTTAAAACAAATTACTTGTGAACTGAGATTGTGCAGATAGTGCCATTTCTGGTTCTGGATATTGATGTTGATATAAGGGTTATGGTACCAGCTGTGTATCAGTTGTTCTAACTACTGACTTTCGGCTTATTTGATGATTATTTTTGCAGGTATATGCTGACAGGTGAAGGAAAGGATGTAGCACAGGAATGCCTTTTGAGATCTGGAATGATAGGTCCAAATAAGAGATTGGATGGGCTGGAAAGATGTTCGAATTTGGCCCAAAGAGACAAATTAAGTGTTTATATGCAAGAAGACATGCCAGATGTAGAACATGTCGTGGGTGTTTCAGTTGAAAAAGGAACACATCGTAATCGGAAAAAGGCAAAGATATCTTTAGAAACTCCTCCTGATTATCTTGATAAGGTATTCTGAGTTCTTTAGTGTTGCTAATTTGCCTACACTGCTATATAATTTACACTCTTTTGGTTCAGTTTTGTTTGTATCCTTATCTATTATAATCAAATCACTTATGTAAGGACATATAACTGATCTATTTGATCGCACAATGCCATTTTTTTATCTTAATTTTTTGCACTATTCACTTTGCAATTTATTTCTTCCATTCAGTTTTTGCTTTTATTTGACTCGGGTACTTTTTTTTTTTTTGGTAGTTCATTAGCATTGGGTATTCTGATCAACAAGTTTTCTGTGTTTTTAATGAGGTTAATAAAACATCCCAGGGCAAGGAGATATCATTACTTAGTCCAGCTGTTCGTTGTCGCATTCTTGAAGACAAGATTTATGGTTCAACTTCCATTCCTAAATCTGGAACAGTTGACCTTTCTGCTGCTCCGTTCTCATACCAATTTATAGATGGTATTCACTCTGTCTATCTAGAAGTAGATGGAATAGATAGCCCTGTCTGCTCATCTTGTGTCTTTGATGGCTGGTCAACAGGTACAGATTCTAGGGAAATGCAAAAAAGACATGCAAATGATGCTTCGAGCAATAACAAGTCCTTCCTTCATGATTCGGGACAGAGTTCTTGTACTTTGAAACCCTGCTCATCTAACGTAAGTTACGTTTCAGATTGTCGATGGTGGAGGTCAAACTGGCTATAATTGTTTGGTGCATAGGGGTACATAATCATGTAAATGGGACTGATGAATCTTGTTTGTTAGAAAGAACAAGGGTTTAGATTGTAGAATTGAGCTGGCATTCCTTCCCCTGTAGAAAGAGTTGAAAGTTGCAGAATGCAAAAAAAAAACATATAACTGTGTTTGATCATTTTCTGTGTCCCCCGTTGCACCCCCCAACAAAATAAAAGAACATTCTTACACCCAAATGCTTCACACATGATTTCTCATATTAAGAGAACTTAAATAAGGTAAGGAGAATGTACAACTGTCACACATATTATAGAGTTCTAGAAATAAAGAATGTTATAATGCGTAAAGTTAACTTTCCTTGTTTATCTATTTCTTAGTTCATTGCATTTTGAAATTATTGTTGTTAGTCTATATTATTAGTAGTCATATAAGCATAAAATATAACTTCTAATCAGTGTTGGTTGAGTAGATTCCAATCTGACTAAACTAAAGGTCTGTGTATGTCTATGGAAGAAAATTATGGATTTTTGATTCTTTACTTCAATTGTGTTCATGTCTGTAGAATGTTCAAGATAATGTGGCAAGCCAGCTTTGCAATCAAGGATCAGAAACAAAATCGAGATCTTTAGCTCTACCACCTTTGGCATTTGGAGAGAACTTTGGCGATGTTTATGAAGTAATTCTGATATTAGACAACCGGGAGCAATTCGCTATGCAAGGGTGAATTCTGCCTTCAGTTGTGTTGCACATGTGCTTGTGGCTTTTTTCTAAATCTTTTTAAGTATCTGATGAATTTAATTTCATTAATGTTAGATTCCTCAACTCATGCAACAGTAAACAACTGTACATGACTCTTTTAACTCATGATGATTTTTCTGTACCATTTCTCAGTGCATAGTTTAAGCTCATTTTTAAAGTCCATGTAAAACAAAGATATGCAGAGTTGCAAACTGAGACAAGGCTATCACTAGACTATTATTGGTACCTTGAAATTGTCTATCACAATTGGGAAATATATTACTGAGAGAGAGTATGCCAGATTGTTGATATATGTCCATTACTTTTGAGTTTGTGCTAGGACATAGTGGCAATGCATGTTGAGTGCTTTTGAGCTTTTCAGACAATCTTCTTTTATTTTTATCATAATTCTTCTATGAGGAGTTTTTGATTGTGTTAGCATTATTGAGTATGAGGATGGTATGGATTCAACTTGTATGTTCTGTTCTTTTTTTGTCATTCTTTTTTCATAAAGAACCCTACCCTTTTCCATTTTTGTAAACCTATGTAAGGTTCTCACAAAGATTTATAGTAGTCTAACTCATGCTATTTGCAGGTCACGTTCCAGAAAAATTATAGAGAGCATTTGTTCTCAATTTCAAATTAAGATAGAGGTCAGCACAAGTTGCGGTTTTTGTTCCCAAGACAAATCTGCTAAATTCTGTTTAATATCTTTTTCTTTTGTAGGTTGGTTTTGTTTATATAGTTAAATTTCACACCGTTCCTTTTCTTTGTTTTAATCTAAAAATTAGCTCCATTTTGTGCTGATTGCCACCTCATCCGAAATGTCATGCAGAATTGCAGGCTGTTGGTCTTGTAAAAAAAGACAAATATGCTCACACATAGTTCTGGTAACTGATGATTTGGTTTTTGTAGGTTCGAAGGTTGCCTGTGGGTGATGGCATTTGGATAGCTCGTCATAAGTACCTCAAAAGTGAATACGTGCTCGATTTTATTGTTGAGAGGAAGAAGATTGATGATTTGCGCCACTCAATAAGGGACAATAGATATCGAGATCAGAAAGTGCGGCTTGTGGTAATATTTTGTTCGCAAATCCCTGTGTTATATTCTCTTGATTGTGTCTCATGGTGGTCTTTAGCAAACACATGTTTTATGAAATGAAAGTGTGTTCTATCACATTATCAGAGTGTGACTGAACATTTTTGCTATGGAAACTTATCAGGTCGGCTATATTCTCCTCTTTTCTCCTAGAAAGAATATTTGAAAATTTAAAAGCACCAAAATGTCAAAATTGATCATGTTGCAAATAAAAGTTTTTATATAAAAAGTACGGAATATATTTTACCCCAATTCATTGATTAGATATTTGTTTATTGTTACCACACAATAGTCTTCTTACCCACCCCATGCACTGCTACACAGAGTCACAAATACATTTTGGTTTATGTAGAGAAGATACAGGGTAAATATATCTGGAGAAAAGGAGTTTGTGTATATTAGGAAGAATAAATAACTCCTCTTTGTATAAAGGGAAAAGGAGACCAGTTTACAATTTCTACCTAAAAAGAATACCTAGCTACCATATATATATATATATATATACCTGTAAGTATACATAATATATTCATAAAATTTCAAACAAGCTTTATATGGGCGATATTCTTTGAGGTGTACCCCTCCCAGAATGAAAAATCTATATTGCATTTTCACCTTACTGAATGAAATGTGTTCAGTCTTCTTAAACAACTATAACTAGCTATCTGTTTGATCATTCCTTTGGTCTTAATTTACATTTTCATAGAGTGAATAATTCATACAAGTTCTTTTCTTACCTTTGGTTATGGAATATCTTTACCTTACTTTCTTAAAAATTTAAATATATGAAGCGATGCGGGCTTAAGAAGATGATATATCTAGTGGAAGGTGATCCGAATTCCTCAGAGGCAGCTGAAAGTATCAAAACAGCGTAAGCAGACTGCTTATTCTCTAGTTTTATGTTTTCATTCTAAATGGATTTATTTTTGGGTAAGATGAGATGTTATTGGCAAAATAAAAAAATAAAAAAAATGCTCCTGATGTTTGATTGCTCTTGCAGTCTTGTGTCTCCTACTATGACCATTTGTTTTTTGGGTTACTATGTCAGTTTTGTGGAATGCTTAAACTGAAACTGCATCACATTATGGTTGCAGTGCTAAGACTTATTAGATTTGTTAATGCAGTTGTTTCACTACTGAGATCTTGGAGGGGTTTGATTTGCAACGAACAAGTGGATTAGCTGATACATTGAAAAAGTATGGCTATCTTACCCAATCAATCAACCAATACTACAAATCTCTGGACCCCAATCAAAAATGTATTGGGGAATGCTCTCAGTTTGATGAATTTATCAGAAGGTGTGAAGAGTTGGACAAAATGACAATAAGCGATGTATTTGCCATCCAGCTCATGCAGGTATCGATCATAGCCCTTGTACTAATGCCAGCATGCTGACATATCAAGTTCTAGTTGTACTCCAGGAGTAGGAAGTGTCATGAAAGGATTCACGACATCATTATTAAGAAAATTATTAATGCAGGTTCCACAAGTAACAGAGGAAATTGCGCTTGCTGTTTTAGATATGTATCCAACATTGGTGTCTCTTGCTTGTGCCTATTCTCTTCTTGTAAGTTCTCTTGTTATGCAAATTGTTTGAGGGATCATATATGACCTTTGTCATGCCTCAACCATATCTATTCGGAAGAAACTGCCTAATATCTTTCAACAGTTTGTTACTTTTTGAAGAGGCAAGGGTGCCTGATTTTTGAGATGATACTGTATCTTACGTAATGTAGGACGGCGAACTTAGTGAACAAGAAGAAATGTTGAAAAGGCAGAGCAACAACTTGATTAGTGGGTCTGCCAGCAAAAATATTTTCCAACTAGTTTGGGGTGGCTGAAGTCTATTGAGGGCTGTCTGAGGTTGTAAAGAGGCAAGACAAAGATGCGGCCTTCCACAATGTAAGGATTCGTGTGAAAATTTTAGTGTAGAACCAGCAAGAAGCGATCTTTTCAACCTTTGTCGGTGAAATCTGTATATCTTTTCTTGTCTAGGCCTTGGGTTTTATGTAATTAGTGGGATGATTACCATTTGTATGATATATCCAAAGATAGATACACAATTCTTATTTATAAATCAGTGATAATATCATTCATTTTTTCAAAACAAATCATCTGTGACTATCTTCTTGCACTAAATTCCACTCACGCTTGGACATGCCATTTGAATATAAGAGAGAGTGCTCCAGAAATCATTCTCTTTATTTTTTTCCTAATAAATTCCCTGTTTTCACTTAGTTCTTAGTGCACTATCATTGAACAACTGCAATGAGCATACCTCATTATACTCGTGAATATTCTTATCCCATAATCCAACAAAGCAAACCAGAAAATATGTTTCAACTATGGTTATTTGCAATGTCGTCCTTGTCGAGGTTTTATTTGCTAAAAATTTGTCTTAATGAAGGTATACGCAACGAGGTAAATGTGGATTAAACAAGTATTTAAAAGAAAAAAATAAATAAAATCCAAGGCATTGGATTAGCAGAAGAATCCATGGACAAAGTTCCAAAAAGTTAAAATGGTCAGAAGCATGAAGGTTTTGGCAGGTAGCACCACTGTCTTGTCTCTCTGTCTTTAAATGCAAGTAGATAGTAACAAGTGGATGGTCTACGCCTTTTCACAACCATACACAAACACACTCTTTTTCTTTTTCTTTGCTCTGGACTACCACCTAAATCCTCACGGCCTATAATTTCTAAGGTTAATCAGTTTTAATTTCTCATTTTAAGAACATGAAACCAATATTAAATTACTCGATGAGTCAAGATTTGTTAGGTGACACTCAAATCTTAATTGCAGATAAATTACTCAGTAATTTTTATCAAGAAGTTCAATGATGAAGGCAACTGCATTCGTTACAAATGTTTTTTTTTTCTTCCTGTTTTTGTAGTGTAAGAAAAGATGAATCTTGCATGCCCTTGCATGATGGTTGGATGGCGGTCTAAGCTTTGCAATTTCCCACTGTGCAACAACCTCAAGTGTTTGTTTTATTTTGGTCACATATTACCTGTTTGGATCTGTGTTGTATCGGGGAATAACACCAAAATTGTGGCCACCTCTTATTCGCATCCATTATGCTAAATGGCAAACTGACAGTGCCAATTTTTAATGGACAGATTTCTTTTCATACATTCAAGAGACCAGCAGATTTTGGATTTTCAGATATTCCCATTGCTCTGAAGTCCCCGAGGGGACAACAAAGCACAAAAGGACAAGATCTACCCCTTTAGGTTTGTCATACTTGCACACAAAAAGCAGCCATGGAAAACTCTAGGACAAGAAATTCTTTTATTCCATTTGGCTCTCAACCTAACCTTATTTGGGGTTAGTGGAACAGCCTCTGGAAATTCACAATTTTGTGGGGTTCTGGGCTTTGCCTAAGACTTGTTACTTTTTTTTGGTTTTTATCATTTGCAAAACCCTTTTATCTTGATATTTGAATTCTCTAGTTGATTCAAGAAGCTTGCCACTTTCTCCATCAAAGAAGGTGAGTTTCTTGATTTTGGTTGCATCTCTGTTCCCACATGGATTTCTTGAAGCGAAGTTTTGAGTCTTGCTGATAAATTTTTTATCATTTGATAATTGTAATAAACCATTGGATTTATGATCAAATGCTTGAGAATCTTGGAAATTCAGCTGTGATAATCTTGGGCAGAAATAGCTGTTTGAAGGTTAAAAATTTTATACTTGTATTTCTTGCTTCTTGCACACTCTATTAATTTGAGCTTCAGAAGTATATATTTATCCTCAAAAGGTTTGGATTATGGAAGAATATGAGGGTGCTAACTCAAACCACACTGTTCATATTGATGATTGATCCTCTTTGTCCATGCATTTCTATATTCACAAAGAAGTAATTACCACTAGCTACATGCATGATCTTACTGGGATATTTTCAACATTTCTGATCATTCTTCCCAAAAATTGTAGTAGGTGGGGTGCTGTTATTAGAAAGGATGGTTCCACAGGAGGGATCTTCCTCTGTAGGTTCATCTCCACTGCAGATGTTCTCCATGATGTCTCTTTCACCTGGTTTAGGATCCCCCTACCCTTGGCTGAGGGAGATGAAATCCGAGGACAGAGGCCTGTGCCTCATTCATCTCCTCCTTGCCTGTGCCAATCACGTAGCTTCTGGAAGCATTGAGAATGCTAACATAGGCCTCGAATATATTTCCCATCTCGCCTCTCCCAATGGTGACACAATGCAGAGAATTGCAACCTACTTCACAGAAGCTCTCGCTGACCGCATCCTCAAAGGCTGGCCTGGTCTGCACAAGGCCTTGAACTCCACCAAGATAAATTTTGTTGCTGATGAGATTTATGTTCAGAAGCTGTTTTTCGAGTTCTGTCCGTTTCTAAAGCTTTCGTACGTGATCACGAACCAGGCAATCTTGGAAGCCATGGAGGGAGAGAAGGTGGTTCACATCATTGATCTGCATTCCTTTGAGCCTGCTCAGTGGATCAGTCTCATGCAGGAACTGAGCATCCGGCCAGAAGGGCCTCCCCATTTAAGCATCACGGGTGTTCACGAACAGAAGGAGGTGTTGGATCAGATGGCTCGTCGATTGAACGAGGAGGCCGAAAAGTTAGACATCCCATTTCAATTCAACCCTGTAGTCAGCCGGTTGGAGGATCTTGATGTTGAAAGGTTAAGAGTCAAGACTGGAGAAGCTGTAGCTGTGAGCTCTGTCCTTCAGCTGCACTCTCTTCTGGCATTTGACGACGAAACGCTTCGGAGGAATTCACCCTCATTGAGCAAGAGCCCCAGTGGTGCACACTTGCAGAGAGTGCTGCATATGAATGCACACACTTTCAGTGACTTTCTTGAGAAGGATGGTATGAGCATGAGCACATGCACAGCCAGTCCGGAATCTGCACTGTCCTCGCCTCGGCCGGCCGCCATTTCCTCCAAGATTTCGAGTTTTTTAAGTGCAGTGCGAGGTCTTTCACCGAAGCTGATGGTGGTGACAGAGCAAGAGTCGAACCATAACAGGATCAGCTTCATGGAGAGGACCATGGAAGCGTTGAACTTCTATGCAGCGCTGTTTGATTGCTTGGAGTGTACGGCGCCGATTCCATCGACAGAGCGGCAGAAGATTGAGAAGATGCTGTATGGAGATGAAATCAAGAACATCATAGCGTGTGAGGGCGTTGATAGAAGGAAGAGACACGAGAAGCTGGATAAATGGATTCATAGGCTCGAGTCGGCTGGTTTTGGGAAGGTGTCCTTGAGCTACCATGTTATGATGCAGGCGAGGAGACTCTTGCAGAGCTACAACTATGGTGGTTATAAAGTGAGAGAGGAAAATGGCTGCTTCATCATCTGCTGGCAGGATCAGCCTCTTTTCTCAGTTTCGGCTTGGCGGTTTAGACGGTTCAGTTGAGGAAGGGCAGCAGACCTCCATAATTGTATGATGTGATCTGCATATAATTCTACCTCTTCTTCTTCAAAACTATTTTGCTGATTCCAGAAGCATCCATTTAACATAAGTTTTCAATGTGAACAACAAACATTTGCTGATAAACAGCAATCTAGCAGCTCAAGGCCAAAAAAAATAAAATAATAATAATTAAAAATTGAAGGCAGCAGCATCACACCATTGCAACATACAAACTTGATAAACATCACATTCATCAAATACTGAACCATGCTGCCTAAACTGAAGAGGTGGCATGACTTTTTCGAATGCTTCAACCAGCAGTGAGACGAGCAGGACCAAGCTTTGTGACTACTTGTCTGAGTGCATAATCCACCATCCTCCATTCCTCTGCATTTTTCCTCTCATCGAGTTCTTGATGCTTGAGATCACACCTAGAAATTCGGTGCTCGTGGATTGAAAGCTCCGAGTTCATCGTCACCATCCTGCACCAATACACTCATGATTTAGAATATCAGATGAAGCTATGTCGTCCTTTTCATCAAGAGACTCCTGAGATGCTTCTTCATCCACAAAATTCTCATCAAAGCTGCAATCTTTACCATATAAACTCGTTCTTCATGCTTTGATTTTCGCTTGCATCTGCTTTAGGATCATAATCATAATGAAGTTGAGCAGACTAGTACTTTTTGATCTTCTACCACTGTCTCATCACCATAACCAGTGTAGATTTCAACGAAGAAATCGTTGCTCTTTTTTTTTGTGTGTGTGTGTGTGTGTGTGTTGGTATGAAAATTGGATGCTGGCTCTCCACTAACCCTCCATATTAGTATTATTGGTAATTAGTATTCTAAACAAAAATCGTATAATCAATTGTGACTGTCTGTCTAACTAATTCCTACGTCCCGTGAAAGAAATCAATAATAGTTATAAGTTTGCATGAGATGAGACCCTTTTTATGTATAAAGTTGAATGTGAATATCAAGAGAAGGTCTTGGGTTAGGCAGGCCTAAACGATTTAGGCGGGTTTTATCCATTAACCCAAGCTTTAAGCGGGTTTTATCCATTAACCCAAGCCCAAACCCATATAATATACCCTATTTGGAATGGGTGAACCCATTTGGGTAGGATAAAACCCGCCTAAACCGTTTAGGCCTGCCTAACGCAAGTTTTTGCCGAATATCAATATTTGAATTTTCATTGCATATTCGGATTTCCCATAACTGAAAGTATGCTGCTTTTCTTGAATTTGTGATGAAAATGAGGGCCTTTTATTTGAAAAAATAAAAAGGAAATGGTGGAGCTGGCTTATTATTCATTTCCTCATATCTCTCCTCTCCCATAAAAATTGCAAGTTATGTTCCCCACTTAACTTTTTATGATTATGGCTGGATTTCGAGTTTGACTTAATAATTCTAAGCTTGAACTCCATTTGTTGTCAAATTCATCTAGTTTGACTCCGTTCAATTGAGTTTGACCTTATTAATTCATTTTAAATTATATTAAGTTCGATAAGGCTTGTGAGTCTAACTCAAACCCATATTAAATAAGGGTCGCGAGCTTATTGAATTGAGTATCATAAAACTTAAACTCGATTCAATTAGTATCAAGTCGACTTCGAGTTTTCTCGAGCATATCACCTCTAATCATGAACTTGTACAACTACAACTTCGTCATAAATATACGTTATCCAACAGATGAGATTGGATGCAGAAAACCTCAAAGCATCGCCAACCGTACCCAAAAATAAAAACGCAAACCCATTTTATCTCCAATCGAATTATATTTGCTAACCAAAACTCAAAATTAGGCGTTCAGGGGTTGAGAGAAACGCAAATTTACATTTTTCCTGTTCACTAACCCATTTGCTTTTTTCAGTTTTTATTTACAAGTCAACATCAACGGATAATTCTAAACACAACCATAATTTTTTTTCCATATAACCCCTTTAAAAAAAATAAAATAAAATATTCCAATTTTGCACTTATAATTTTAGTTAAGAAAAATTGATAGACAAATATATAATTCCTAGGATAAAACCGTATCATACATCCCCTTAAAATTTATAATATCTTCTCTTGCAAAATTATGAAAACCTTTGTTTACAACCGCCGGCAAAACACCCCCCCCCTTCTTATTTTTTCAGCGGCCAGAGCCCCCTTGTTGGTCCCGGATATCAGGGTATACTTTGGCAGCGGAAAATACGTAAGTTCGTTTCTTGCACTCTGCTGGTTACACAGCTGACTGGGACCTTGTCAGCTGGTAAGTCAACTGGCAACTGAGTATTCAGCTGACTGGCAACTGTTATAAACTGGTTTCAGTTATACTCCAGCACTTGGGTGCTGGATTTTAAATCAGTAAGTAAATGCTGAAAGCAGTAAATAACAAGGATATTTTATAGTGGTTCGATCAACTGATCTACGTCCACTCTCCAGTCGAAGCACTGGAAATTCACTAAAAAGAGTAATCCGGTACAAGATTTCCTACGATCTATTTCCAGCTGGTAGATGCCTTGTCTACCAGTCCACTGGATCAACCGCTCCCGGTCCTTGTCCTTCTTCAACTCTCGTCAGATGGATGGAGTGCGAGCACGTCACTTCAACCTCCTCCTCCGACTGATTGGGTGTTGAGTTCTCCCAAGAACTTGACTCTTGCTGGCGGCAAAACTGCCCGTAATAACTCTGGAGCTGGCTGGCTCAAGAGCTGCTATGTTCTTCCTCGGAATGAGAAAGAACACCAAATGAGATCAATAACTCACAAGCTAGAAGCTTGGAGTCTCGTGTTCAAATGATTGACACACGGAGTAGCTTTAAGAAAAGCCTCGAAAGATTGCTTATTCGCTGATATGAATGCGTTTGAGCTTTCGGTAGGTCAAGAGTATTGAATGCTGTTGGATCTCACGTATTTATAGACGAGGGATCCCATTCAAATTTACTAGCCGTTTGGACACATCCGGAAAAGTCTCTGTCCTCGCATGTCCTTCTGCAGGCGGCAGGTAGGAATTTCCGGAAAGCGCCATGCTTTTGTCCACTTTATCTGACATTGATCTCTTTATGTCAGAACGGCACTATTCGTCAGTACGAGGAATCGGAACTGGTAGTCTTGAACTGATAGACTTTAAGGTATCCTCCTTAAAGTCATACTCTGTCAGTTAATTCCTCGACGAATCTTCTTTTTGTCTCTATGTCTTCGGGAGAGCGAATCTTCAATTCTGATGATAACCTTCGACTGGCAGATCATGCTGGTGATCTTGTGCTGGCAGTCTCTGTTGGTGACTTGCCTTAGCACAATCAAGGTCTACCAATTCGTCTGATGTTATCTCTTGGAATCTCCCGTGACTGGTGGCTTCACCGCTGGTGAATAGTATCAGCCAGAACACATATTCTGCTGGTAAGATCTCTCAGCCTCCTGCTGGTGAAATCTTCCCAACTGGTGAACAGTAACCAGTCAATAGCTCTACTCCATGCTGATGAACAGTGTCAGCATGAGTCTTTGTCAGCCGCTTGCTGGTGAGACTTCTCTTAACTGGTAAGCACATCTCATGCTGGTGAACAGTAGCCAGCATGAGTCTTGATCAGCTGCGACTTACAACTCAAAACACCTATATAGGACTTTACATTTGAGACTAGAGCTATTCTAGAGACAACTGACGCTGGTTGGACTTAGGATTTGATCCACCAAAACACCAAGGCTAATATCTAACAATTTCCCCCTTTAGGCTCTAGCAA
>JAPKLW010000488.1:92260-129516 GCA_026898455.1 Plectranthus barbatus
GTAATTCGTGCGCCCCTGTGGAAGGAAAACAGCCAGATTTCCCAACACCCCTCCCTTGTCGATTTTTTGAGCGGCACTGAGCTCCCTCCCTTCTTTGTTGTATATTCACGTGAGAGTGTGAAGATCCAAAATATAAGATGAATGTGGATCTCAGAAAGATGATTTCATTGATGTAAAAGTGATTGATCAAATCAGTATACAACCGTTTTCTATTTATACTACGTGAGTGAAGACTCTAGAATCTAAAAATATCCTAACTAACTCATAACAAACTCAAAAACAACCAATATAAAATTGCTGTGTAGTTGCATGCACCCATGCACGTGGGAACTGTGAACATATCAGCTCTTGTCTTTTACGTGCGTGTTTCCAACTCGGACTATCCTCAATATCCCCCCCTCAAGCTGCACTTCCCAAAGGTGCAGCTTGGACAACAAAAGATGAAAGACATGAACAGGGACAACCTTAGTAAATATGTCTGCAAGCTGCGAAGAGGAGGCAATGTGTGTAGGAAGGATCAAACCGGCCTTGAAAGCATTACGCACGACATGGCAATCAAGCTCTATGTGTTTTGTCCACTCATGAAATACATCATTTTCAGTAATATGAATGGCGGCATTGTTATCACAAAATAGACGAACAGGAAGCTGAACGGAACAAGTGAAGTCACGAAGCATATAAAGTAACCATTGAAGTTCATGTACTGCTGCTGCCATAGCCCTGTATTCGGCTTCAACAATGCTACAAGCGATAGTAGGCTGCTTCTTGGACTTCCAAGACAAGATACAGTCGCCCAAGAAAATACAGAAACCCGATAATGACTTGCGAGAGGTTTTGCATGCACCCCAATCAGAATCTGAATACACCCGTAGCTGAAGAGGATTAGATGAAGAATAAAAAATACCTCGAGAGGGAGAAGTAAAGATATATCTCAACACATGAATGGCTGCGTGCCAGTGAGTTTGGCGAGGAGTATGCACAAATTGGCTTAATTGTTGGACAGCGTAAGTAAGATCAGGCCTAGTGTAGTTTAAGTACAACAATCGACCAACAAGGCGCCTGTACTTCATAGGATCATCAAGCAAAGGAGAAGATGTATCATCTTCAGCTTGAAATCTGAAACCAGGAGGAAAAGGGGTCGAAGAAGGTGAGCAATCCAGCGTGTTCATATCCTTCAAAATATCCGTGGTATACTTGGATTGAGAGATAAAAATGCCACTGTCAGAACGAGTGAATTCCATGCCCAAAAAATATTTCACAGCCCCAAGGTCCTTGATTGTGAAAAGGGAATGAAGATGATCATTTACTTGCTGAATAAGTGGAAGACTAGAACCAGTAATGAGGACATCATCAACATATACAATAAGAAAAAGATGGTGAGCTCCACTATGAAGAATAAACAAACAGTGATCATGCTGTGACTGTATGAAACCAAAAACTAACAGCTTGGATGTGAGCTCGGTATTCCACTCCCTAGAAGCCTGTTTTAACCCATATAAAGACTTCCGAAGCTTGCAAACTTGACCTTCACCGACCTTAGAATAACCAGGAGGAGGCAACATGTAAATTTCATCAGAAAGATGACCATGAAGGAAAGCATTATTTACGTCTACTTGGTGAATAGGCCAGGAATGATGAGCAGCAAGAGCAACAAATAATCTGATTGTTACTACCTTTGTAACAGGAGAAAAAACATCATTGAAGTCCTCACCTTCAACCTGTGTGAAGCCTTTAGCAACCAACCTAGCTTTATAACATTCAATTGATCCATCTGAATTGCACTTTATCTTATAAACCCATTTACAACCAACTGGCCGCTTTTCTTCAGGTAAAGAAGTGATCTCCCAGGTATGGTTTCTTTCGAGAGCATCAATTTCAGATTGCATAGCTTCCTGCCACTTAAGGTTAGTTCGAGCTTCATTATAAGTAGTAGGCTCTTGAAAAGTAGATAATAAAGCCACTGAATCAATGAATGTATTGACTAAAGGGCAGCTGAGAGAAGTAGGAGTGTCTATACAAGATAGAGTAGTAGTGTAATCTTTTAACCAAGATGGAGGGTGTTTGGATCGAGTGTTGTGTCTGAGGAGTGTTTGAGGGATAGGAGATGGAGATGAGTGGACAGAATCAGGAGATGAGTCTGGGGATGTTGGGTATGGAGGTGGAGATGAGTGGACAGAATTAGTAGATGAGTCTGGGGATGCTGATTCTAAAGATGGAGCAACATGAATAGGGACATCATCATCTGCATGAATAATAGGAGAGTAGGAAGGAAGGATAGGCTGATCTGAATCATTAGGAATGGAAGGAAATAAATGTTCATGAAATATAACATCCCTAGAAACAACTACCCGGTTGAGAGCAGGTATGAAAATTTTGAAGCCTTTCTGAGTATTAGGATATCCCACAAAAACCCCAGAATGAGATCTACTATCAAATTTGTCTATATTATGTGTTTTAACCAAGGCATAGGCAGAACAACCAAAAGCTTTAAGAGAAGAATATTCAGGAAGTTTCTTGTGAAGTATAAAATAAGGACATTTCCAGTTAAGTATTGGAGTAGGGATACGATTGATAATATGTGTGGCTGTGAGAATGGCATCACTCCAAAATATTTTTGGAAGTTTAGACTGTAAGAGTAGAGCCCGAGCAACTTGTAATAAGTGTCTATGTTTGCGCTCAACAACCCCATTTTGTTGAGGTGTATAGGGACATGAAGATTGATGTAAGATGCCTAGGGAATTGAATAGGGTCTGACACTTCTCATTCATGAATTCAGAGCCATTATCCGATCTGATTATCTTGACAGACATATGGAATTGTGTTTGGATATAATTAAGAAAGGATGTGAGTGTTTGAGGCACCTGATTTTTGTGAGCTAAGAGAAGAGTCCATGTACAACGACTGAAGTCATCTACAATTGTAAGGAAAAAATGTGAACCAGACCGAGAGGTAATTCGATACGGTCCCCAAACATCAAGATGGAGAAGTTCAAAACATGCAGTGCTCTTTATTTGACTGTGAGGAAAAATGATCGTTGTGCTGTTTGGATTTAATGCATATATCACAATGTGTAACACCATCATGAAGAGAAAGAGGAATACAAGATTTGAGATGAGTAAGCACTTTATTTGATGGATGTCCCAACCGAGAATGCCATGTGGCTACATCAATGGAAAGATTACAGGATATAAAGGAAGACTGAAACATACAATGAGAAGCAATCTTGGACTGAGCAGCATGTATGACAGAAGGCTGAAATGAATGGGAATTGATGATGTAGAGGTGTTTTAATATGTGTCCCGCAGCAATGACAGACTTAGATTTAAGGTCCTGTACAAAACAACAATCACCAAAGAAAGAGAAACCCAGATTGGAGTCCCGTGAAGCTTTATGTACAGAGAGCATATTAAACTTAAACGAGGGAATGTAAAGGACCGAATGTAAAGTGAGAGAGTTGGATAAGACTGATTTACCAGTGTGAGAAACATGCTGCACACTCCCATCAGGAAGACAAACAGGAATTATAGAAGAAGCACGTGTAGGAGATATTAACAAGGCAAGTGAGTTACACATATGACTAGTGGCTCCAGTATCAACAATCCAAGAGTCTACATCTATGTATTTATCAAGCATAGAACTACAGAAAGTGGAAAGAGAGCTACCTTCGAATTCAGGAAGAAATGCAATATTCACCGAGTCGGCAACGGAAGATGTGGAAGGTTGAGCGCCTTCATTCCAGTCCAAAGGACTATCAGACACCATGGCTGCAAGAGAGATCCAAAATATAAGATGAATGTGGATCTCAGAAAGATGATTTCATTGATGTAAAAGTGATTGATCAAATTAGTATACAACCGTTTTCTATTTATACTACGTGAGTGAAGATTCTAGAATCTAAAAATATCCTAACTAACTCATAACAAACTCAAAAACAACCAATATAAAATTGCTGTGTAGTTGCATGCACCCATGCATGTGGGAACTGTGAACATATCAGCTCTTGTCTTTTACGTGCGTGTTTCCAACTCGGACTATCCTCAATAGAGAGAGAGAATGAACAATGATAGCCCCCTATCAGCAGCGCCCTACTCTTTGACTCATGGGGCGGGAGCACAACATTTTACAACTGTGTGCGCCTACTCCCATTTTCACGATTCTGCATCTGCGCAAGGAGGGTGATAGCTGCTCTCACAAGGAATTGCAGCAAAAACTGGAACCTAAGAGAATGAAACATGCTGGAAAAAATACCAATCCTCTAAAATTAAGTTTTAATTTTGGTAGAAATTATATCCATATATGAGTGTTTTATTTGTCGGAGGCTTTATTGTAGTTTTTATATTTACATATCTAAATTTTTATTAAATTAAAACTGCAAGGGTGAAAGTGGAATATAATATTTCATTTTTTAAAAGGGTTGTAGGGAGAAAAAATACAGTTGTGTTTAGAATTATCCTTAATTTACAGTTTTTATGTTATGGTTGTTTTGTTATTTTGCATCAACTGGTTTTTTTATTTTTTTTATGCATTTTGTTGGGGCCAGGCCCACGAGCCCAGGCTCAATAGACAAGTCGGCCCGCGCAAACGAGCCCAACTCGTAAAGCTAGTCCACCAACGACAACAAGACACTGAAAATCCGCCCAAGTCAAGGCCTCACCATCGAGGAGCAAAGAGCCTCGCCATCGAGGAGATTTATGGGTCGATATCGAGGCGTGGCAAGAAGAGGAACCCTAGCTTGCTGGCGGCGCCCGATCGTTGGAAGCCCTAACCTTCCCCGAAAAACCCGCAACCGGTCCGATATTCGAGGCGAGCCATTGCTGCTCGACGGCTAGGGTTAGCTGCTGACTACTTGCCCCTATCCTGTCTATAAATAGGGGCAAGAGGCTCATCTTTAGGGGGACTCCCTCATAGCAAAATATAGCCGTAACTCTGCCGAATTCTCTACAGATTCTTTTCATCATTGACAGCAGTTATATTCGCACCATTTCATTCGCCATATATTTGATTTTCATCTTTAATTCACGTTTGTTATTCCCGATTTTCGTTATTATTTGTGATGTTCTCATAAAGTTCTAAGGGCTCCATTTTCTCGTAAAATCGAACCTCAACATTTGGCGCCCACCGTGGGGCCCTTGGAACTATTTTCCGTGTTCTCTTCGTTGATTTCATGACAGGTAATAGTGGAAAAACGGGAAATCAAGCGGGGAAGACGGCTGGCACTCGCCCACCGAGCTCCTCGGCACCGAAGGACCTCGTCCCTGTCGATGAGCTAGTGCGGCAAACTCTGCAGACCAGCGGCGCTCAAGCCATACCTCCGGAACTGCTAAATACAATCCTGGCCCGACTGGCTGAGGAGTCCGAGGAAAACCGACGCCGTGCGAAGGAGACGGACTCCAGAATCATGGAATTGCACGCCACCAACCATGCCTTGCGTAGGGAGAACGAGCAACTCCGCAAGGAGAAGGCGCTCCAGACACAACCCTCACTGGCGAGAAACCGACCAACCCCCGCAAGAACTTGGCCCATGACCTGGAGGAGGCGGTTGACCATGACACGCCGGCGACGTCGGATCCAGGGCGCAGACCTGCGGGAGCGACAACCTACCACCCGACTGAGAGCCTCGCTACTGAACCGCTTCGGGGCAAGTACGAGAAGTGTCTCGAGGCGCGCATGGCTGGGTTGGAAAAGCTCATCTGCCGTATCCCCGGGATTATTCCCCCGGATTCACTGATACCGCACGACAGCTACGCTGACTCGCCTTTCACACCCGACATCACTAACACCGATGTCCCGGCGAGGTTTGTGCCACCTTCGTTCCAGCTTTATGATGGGACGACTGATCCGGAGGATCACATAGCCCTCTATAAGCAGAAGATGTTGACCACCTCGATCCCAGGCGAGATGCGCGAAGCCTGCATGTGCAAAAGCTTCGGGGCGAGTCTAACCGGACCAGCACTTCAGTGGTTCGTCAACTTACCGAGGAGCTCCTTCTCGACGTTTTCGGAGCTCCACATGGCATTCAGGAAGCAATACTCCAACTGCCGACGTATAGCCAAGCATCCAGATGCGCTAAACAGCATACGCATCAAGAAGGGAGAATCGCTAAGGTCGTACGTGGGTCGCTTCAACCAAGAGCTCGCCTCTATACCGAACTGCCCTCCTCTCACTGCAGTTTTCGCCTTCAAGAATGGCCTAGATGTGTCCTCCAAGCTCTACCGGGACCTGACCAGTCACCCTTGCTACGATATGGATTCGTTCCTCTCACAAGCCTGGGCCGAAATCAATTGGGAGGAGGACGAGCCGAACCGCATCGCACGCCTGAACGAGCAGAAGGCCTACGAGCTCGCTAACCAACACCGGGAGCCTCGATATAGAGGAGGCTCCTCTATGTCGAGGTATGTGGATCGTAAGGACCTTCGCGACGAGCGACGCTCCCGTCGAGATCATCCTTATAGCCGCACGTCACGTGCGGGTGAGGTTCCATACGGCCTTTGCATCGACCAGAACTACCTGGTCAACAACGTGCTCAAGGGGCTCGGTGGCGTTGTGAAGTGGCCCGCCAAAATGAAATCCGACCCCAAGACACGGGACACGAAGAAGTTTTGTGGCTTCCACAATGACCATGGTCACAAAACGGAGGAGTGCCAGGCTCTACGCCTGGAAGTACTCGAACTCTTGAAAAATGGCTTCCTTACCGAGTACCTGACCAACAAGGGAAAAAACACATGGACCAGGGGAAGGCAAGCCAACCCTACTGGAAACCCGGAACCTCAGAACAAGCCACATATTTGAAGAATGTATTGGTAATATTTGAAAAGTATAAAAAGTTGTGGGAAAAAGGAATATGTTAAGAATATTCTTTTGAATTTGAGTTTAGTGTTTTTTATATTTGATGTGATACTTGCTACTCCACATATTTTTTTTGTTTGAGTTTTGATTTTTTGGTTGGAGTTGTTGCTGCAATGCCCCCATCCAATTCTTGTCATTCTTTACTTAGCTATGTCTTTGGCAGTGTGCATGTTTTGGGCTATCTGTTCATAGATAGGAGTCCTTAGTTTAATCTTGGCCCATATGTTTAGGCCTTGCTCAAAGCAGCCCCAATAGGTAGGATATAATCAATCTAGTGTTTTAGAGATAAAAACTAGCAAGATTAATTAATTAACAATCAAGTTCATTACACAGGATTAATGTTGTCTCAACTGCTTCTTCAAATGCTGTGAGTGAGTCTGGGCATACCAGATGAGAAGCAAGCTTCCATAGTTCCATGTTTGTACAACACCTACAATACAATACCTATCCAAGATTTGTGTAGATTATTATCTAGAATTGGCATCTATATCTATATATGTCAACAAATTTTGATGAGAGAGAGAGACGAGGGGTTTGCTTTGCTTATGTTGGTACATAAATTGCTAATTCAAAATCTTGATATTTGAGGGTGAAAATAAAGTAGAATAATGAAGATCCCACCACCAGAAAATTTCAAATCCTCACAATTAGAAAATCTATGTGGGCTCATTCCCATCCAATTTAATTTGCATTGCCCTCTCTCTCATTTCCTTTAATCACTACTACTACTCATACACCATTATCAACTTTCCAACCAATATTCCCTATCTATATCATATTTATCCCACCAAACCATATTGCTTGCATCTTATAATAATGCTTATATTATTATATCATCACAAACATCCACATAAAAAGATTCTTACACTGAAATTTGGAAGCAGTGTAATGATGAATACTAATTTATCTACATAAATGCTCTTCTGTGCCCTTTTGCCACTGTCATTAGCTTAATTGGAACCAAAAGAGAGAGTTTAAAAACTGAATCTTGAAGGATATGCATGATATATACATTGTTTGGATCAAGTAACATGTGATTTATGTGATTATTCAAGTCAAGATTGGATCAAAGCTTACAGAAATATATTTATTCCTCTCTCTCTCTTCTCTAACTTAGACTAAGTCACTAAAGACCACCTTCTTTAATAAATTAATTACACACACTGGCTCTCTCTCTCTCTCTCCAACCAACAAAATTTAGATGCATTGATTTCTTCATAATAACTAAGAATAATAATATTCATCCACCCAACCAACATTGGACTGGCACTGGAACACGGAAAGCAGTAGTAAATCGTATAAAATAGCCAGCATGCACGAAATTAAATGTTGCATTTTAGCTTCACAATCTTACTATTTTTAAGTTTTAATGGGTTTCCATCATTTTATAACTCATGCGTACGATGATACAGATGCAGTTTTAATGCAAGAAAAATATCAATTTAAATATGATACGCATCTTCATTTTTCGGATTAAATTCTTCGTTCCACAATGTTAATCAACTTGATGTTTTATTCTCTCAATTAGTAATTTTAATTAATATTTTTATAAATACAAAAAATAAATATAATACAATATATTCAAATTGATTTTTAAGAACAAAAATCAAAATTTTATAAGTATACAAATTATAATTATTAATTAATTAATTTTAATAATGATCAAGATTTAGTTAAAAACTAAAAAAATTAATTACTAATAAAATGTTATATCTCTAAATGGGTGAGATGAACACTACTAATAAATAAAAATTAAAATTATAAAAAATTAATAATTTTAATAGTGAGATAAAAGATTTCAGGTGCGGGTCTTGACTGATATAACATGATTTATAAATTATTTTTCAGCATCTAATTTTATTTTTAATAATAAATTGAATATTACTATCATTATAACAATAAATATAAATGTGAAGTGAGCATAAAATTCGAAGCCTATAATGATTGAGCCTATGACTTGTACGTCACAATTTTGAAACATGTCACGGCGGTTTTACGTTATGATCGGGTGGCATCAACCAATATCTTGAAAATTATGATAAAAATATTATTATAATCATTTGATAATTTCTATATTTTCTTCAATTTCTACGTTTGTCAGTTGTCACTCCCACACGCTAACATTGTATTATATGGAAATAATGGGAGAGATAAATATAGGTAGGAGGCAGTAAAAAAAAAACTTAGAAACGAATGAAGACTTGATGTAGGTAGGAAAAATAAAAAGTAGAATTGAAATTGGAAACATAGTTAAAAAAAAATAATAATAATAAAAAAAGAAAGCAAAATGGGGGAGCAATCACATGGGCGTTGGTGGTATGGACCCACAGAGCCCCTATCAAACAGTAGATAAAGAAGTGGGGCCAACATGCATTGTCAGCCCCCCATGTGACCCTCTGCTTGTTGTGACCCTTTCCCCCTCCACTCCACTAAGGACCGACCCCACCCTTACCCACCTCTCTCTCTCTCTATATATATAGATACAATCAACAGCTGCAGCTAACTGACAAAATCATACGATTTCTTTTTTTAAAAATATTAATTATTAAAACCATAGTGTCCCTCTTTAATCAAACTGAGAAAGAGACACATTAATCTATGTCTCTGTCGTCACGCCCCCAAAAAAACCAAAAAAAAGAAAAAGTTGTTGACTAAAATACCCTCGTGTTGATTTATTGCGACATTAGTGAATAAATTGGATGATAATTTGAACGGCTGGCCAGAATAAGTGTCCATGCAATGATAATTAAAATCATTTACTCCATCATTACATCTCTCACCAGACATCACATAAATACATCGTACAAACCATGTGCAGATTCTAAATAAATAAATAACAGAAAAAAGAGAGAAATTCCTAATTTGAATCTTCATTTCTTTTCTTTAATTCTCATCATAATATAATGTACAAGGTATTAATTAGTAGTACAATATTACAATGATTATGGCAAGCCCTTACAAAGCCTAATACAATTAATGACTGTAATATAATATGAAGAAATGGGGAAAAGCCATCAATGGAAGAAACTTACAGTTACAGCGCCTGATATTATTTAGGTCTTATACTTATATATATATATATATGTAACACTATTCACTATTTCTTCATTTTTAAACCTGTGGTCCAAGAAATTTCAACTAGAGATGAAACAGTACAACAACAATTGAGAGAAAATGGATGGCTTGACCCACTCTTCTTTACTGCCTTTTTTATGTATGCAACTTGTATGGTAGTAAGCTGTATGGTGGACTACTAATCCTGGTGGTGGCGGATATTAATGGCGACGGACGGACGGTCGGACGGAACGTGGAGGTCATGGTGGTTGGTCTACATGAATCATTATCAATCTTCGGCCTGTTCGTAAACAACCAACCTTCATAAATGAGGGAGCTGAGGGGGAGCACCTAGTACTGGTTATAGCTACATACTTGAAAATGTAGATGGGATTAGCTTAATTTGTCTAATTTACCTTTCAATGAGGGTGGTTAGGATGGCCGACAAGGATATCTAGGCCTACATTCCGATGGTCTCGTGACCGGAGGCAAACCTATATCAGAATCATGTAATTAATGCTTGCAATTAGGAGAGACAATAATGTTTAGGCATAATCAGAAATGGGAGTGAGAGTGGTTGTGGTTTTTCATACCTAGGAGCTTGGAAGTAGCATGTTTTGAAAGGAGCCATGTCTAGTGATGAAGAGGCCGGAAACAATGATGGGCCGGTGATCAGGTTATTGTTAGTAGATGGTGCAGACACATTGGCACTGCCCTTTTCCACTGCTTCTGAGGTGGTGGTGTCGGTGGAGAAGGCCGCGGTGAAGTCTCCGGCTGCCTTCGGTGAGGCGAAGGGGCTATCGGGGAGGTTGTGCTCTTGGCTGATCCAAGTAGAGAATTTGATCATTCATTACATTAGCATAGAAATTAATACAGTTTGCATTTTGGTCCAAGAAAATACCTTTCTTGCAAATCACTTTCTTTGGTGGGACTGTTGCTGCCATTACTTTTCTCATCTCTATCTGTTGGACTGGCATTTATAGCCGGATACACCTTGTGATCGGAGGCAGCAGCATATGCTGATCCATTTTCTGCAATTACAAGAATCATGAGTTTTTGCAATCCACTGCAATTCTAAAATCAAAACAAATTTGGTAAAATTACAAATCTTGAAACCTTCTTTAGGCTCGGGGCTGGTGGGATTGCTGCGTATGATGTTTTGGTTGAAGAAAGTGGGAGAGGAAATGAGGGCGCCGCTGGAAAGGGTGCGGTGGTGGCTATTCCTCTTGACATCAAGAAGATGAAGACCCATCAGCCTCCTGTTTTGCAGTTCAATGGCTTGCTGCAGATCAGCTTGCTCCTCTAATTTTCTCCTCCATAACATATCTTGAGTGTTGTAGAACATTCTTGCACCTACCAAAGACTCAAAATCATTAATCTTTGCCCAATTCGGAAAAAAACTGTTTTGATGCACACATCTCTCTTACCAAGGTGAAGATCATAAGGATCTCTGGACTCGAGTCCGGTGGGGCTGCCACAGCCGGTGAATTCCCCTCTTTCCATCTGCTGCTTCCTGCACACAATGTCAGCAAACTCTTGAGAGAAAACTCAAGAATGTTGAAATGACTGTGAGATGAAAAGGGATGCAAGAATAGAACCTATGCTTGTCTGGGATCTTGCCCTTCTCTTTGTATGGCTTGACGAGCACGCGGGCGTCGCAGACGAAATGAGGGTTGCCCTTTGCAAGGATGAGCTTCACAGTTTCTGGGTAGTCGAATGTGACGAAACCAAACATCCTCTTCTGCTGATATGGGATCCTCACATCTTGAACTGGCCCAAAATTACTTTCATCATGAAAAAGAAAAAGGAAATTAAATTACTACCACCTCAAAACAGGAATCGGCTAAAGCAGGAGAGAAGAGTAATCAAGAAAATGCACCTAAAGTAACCGGACACATCTTCTTCCTTGAAGGTACTGTCGGCAGGGAATGTCAAGTAAATCTGCCTCGAACCAGGATTCACACCATTCATCCCGAATTCGCCCCTCTCGAGGCGGCCGCGGCCGAATTTGTGCATCCCATCGCCCATCATCAGAGCTCTAAACACAAGATTTCATAAATCAGAATCAACACCACCACCACTTAATCTGGGCTTTAGTTGAAAAGTTCAAACCTTGGGCTGTCGAGAGGAAGCTGCTGCTGCTGCTGCAGAAGAAGATTCATGCATTTATTAGCAGATAGGGGGGAGTAAGGGAAATTAGACGAAGCCATGAGCTGTGAATCTGCAGCAAGCCGCTGCTGCTGGGTTGACTTTGATCTGATTAACTCCTGGCACTGCTCCATCATCTCAAACTTATTCGGCGATCCCACTGCTGCCCCGCCGTCCACAACCGCGCCGTCGCCGTGGAGGAAGCGGCAGCTGGTCCCATGCTTGCAGAAGCCTCTAGCATAGAACAGGCAAGGCTTCCATCCAAACCCCCCACTCAAATCATCTGAGCCGACGCAGATATCACTGACAGAGCAGCTGCGGCGGTGCACTGCGGCTCCTCCGCCGCCCCATGAGCCAGGGTAAGAAGGGAACAGTAAAGGATCAGTTCCGGTGGGACTGGACGCCAAATCTTGCTGCTGCTGGTAGAAAAAATCGGAGCTTTTCGGCCCCAAAGGAGGAGAGCTATCATTGAGGAAAGACAGTTGATCTTGAAGCTTCAGTTCATCAATCAAGTCAACTTCACCACCTCCATAAAAAGGAGCAGCGGCAGAGTTCATGGTTGATGGGGAACTACCATTATATGTACCGGGACTGATCAAATCGTCAGAAAAGCTGCTAGAGTTAGTCCAGGAAGAAGCTACGGTTGAGGAGTTATTAGCAATACTAAGCGGGGAAGGTAGATTTACGCCACCAATCATTCTTGAGGAAGCCGAGGAGCACGAGTTCTGCCTAGAGAGAGAAAGAGGGTTGCTGAAAGGTGAAGGAGAAGAAGGAGTTGGCGGGGTTGAGGGCATGTTTGAAGAAGCTAAATTCAGCTCTTTCTTGGCTTGGAGAATAACAGATTGCACTAAAGATTCAGGGCCAAACGCCAAACGGATCATCTCTTTCTCACCATGATCTTGAATTAGGAGAAATCCCATGATTTTAGAAGCATTTTGAGGGTCCAGATTTTGGATTCTTTGGAAAACAATCTTTGTTGCTTCATATGCATCCATGTTCGTATGGGGTTGGGGGGGTTGGTAGTAAGATTCCACTCCAATTCTTCAAACCTACTACCTCTCCTTGCTTTATCACTAATTGTGGTGCTCCTTTTTTCTTTCTCTTTGGGTAAAAGAGTGCACAAAAGCGAGTGGAGGAAACAGAAAAAAGGAATTTTTTTCTTTCTTTTACACACACACACACTCTCTCTCTCTCTCTCCCTTTTTCTTGTTTCCACGGCCACACCTACCCAGCTGTAATAGAGTAGTAGCAGTAGTTCACTCCATCTTTCTCTTGTTCCTGCAGAAACCCCATAAGAAGATAAGAAAAAAAATAAAGTGTTAGAAAAAGTAATATTTCCCGTGAGGAGAAGCTGAAAGAGAGAAAAAAAAAAAAAAAAAAGAAGGAAAAGATTGTTGAAAGTTGCCTATGTGCTAAGTTAAAAACATGGTGGTTGAATTTCTCTATAAAGAAAGATGATATTCCTAATGAAAAGAAGATTTTATTTAGAAACACACGCGCGCGCACTCATGAATTTTTCCCAACTCTCAAGAAAACATAAACCCAAAAAAGTTTGAATCTTTTCTCTGGGGTCTTTCTTCAAACAGCTTTGCTGAGAGCTTCAAGAATCAAGAACCACTTCTCACCGGGTAAAAGATCTCTCAAGCTTCTCTCTCTCTAGCCCAGTGTACAAATTAAGTGATGGAGATAGTCTTGAGCCAAGACCCAGAGCCCATATCAAGTTATCAACTCTCTCTCTCTAGAATCTTTTTCTTTTCCTCTTTCTCTCAAGTCTCAACATATGTTTGTTAGCAATGGAAGTTACTACAAATGCCAAAGCAGCACCTTCTTTCTATGCAGCTGCCAGCCCTGCAGAATTTTTAGCTGCAGTTTGACAGCAACAGCAGATGGCATAGGACCATTAATTCATTTCATTTGCTGTCACCTTAAATTTCCATCAGCCACCCCCTCTCTTCCACTATTTCACCCCTCCTTTTTATTTATCTCTTTTTCTTACATCTAAAGCTGGTGGTAAAATTCAAAAAGATTATGGAAAGAACTATTTCATACATATATTTATACATTTGATAAAAGTGGAACAATAAAGTTGATGAAAGCTGTTGTGTGAGTGAAGTCTGTGAGATAATTATTCTGACACTCCTCCACTATCTCTCTTTCCCACTTCTTTCACCCTTCAAACTTAAATTATTGAGCATTATTTTCTTTCTTTTTTATATAAATATAATGTGACAAAATACAAATCTTATTTTTTACATCTATTTCTGAGTTATAAAATGACAATATATTTAATTAATATATAAAAGAGAGCGAGAAGCACAACAATAGGTGTGTGTGTCCTTGCCTTGGGACGGTTTGTCGGGACTCAAATTATTCAATCTTAGTTTTCTACTACTACTCCTCTCTCTCTCTCTCTATATTGGCATATGCATGTATACAATATTTAATTATTTATCAATCGCATACGCACATGTTTTCTAATCGAGATGACATGCAAAATAATAATATATAGAAATCATTTGGTATAAAGAATTCCACTTGAAATTTACACAATAAAGTAGTTTGAATTAAACTAATCTGGTGGTTGCGTATGAGAAATCTCGGATAACTCAAATCAAGACACGAGTCAGATAATATAAATATCAATGGATAATTAGATATCTCTAATAAAAGCCTAATTGAAATACTTATTTAGTGTAATCATAGAAAATGAAAATAGAGAAGATGATAAAATTAGATTTAAATTCATGTAATGTAATTATGTAAAATACAGCACATGTTGTCATGTGACAGCGACATGGGAAATGTGGTGAAGAGATTATTATGTTATGACATTATATGATATGATATGAGGATTCAATAATTGTAAAGTATTAGTCAACCCCCATTTCAATCAATTTTATTTTGTTCCCTTCGTTATTACACATCGTGCGTGCCACCATTGTCTCTCCTTTTGTTTTATATATATTTTTATACAGTTTAAAATATACTATTAATTTTATATTTATAGCTGAGAAAATTTTGAACTACAATTACTCATAAGGTGAACTCATCCCATATCACCAAAAAAAAAAAAGTAAAAAATAAAACTGTTTAACGCTAGAAAGTATAAACATTTCTCAGATTCCAATCATTTAAATAATCAAACAGTAATTAATTAAATTTTGTGGGCTATGATGGGATCGATTCTTGGATACCTTCTCAATCATCGAGTTAATTCTAAACGGTGATTTATTTTTTACTGGCTAATCTCATTCGGCAAGAGATGGAGACATACACTTAGCAGATACTGCATTTAAATAACCAAAAACATTAATTTCTAATTAACAAGAAAAAAGGGGGATTATATATATATATGTGATTTTCCTGCTAGCCTCAACTCAAAACTTCACTTTTCATCTCTCTCCCCCTCTCTCTCTCTGCATGGTCTGAGGAACTGTTCTACCTCCTGCTTGGGAAAATCAAAGCCACAACAACAGTTAAGACACTGTATTGGACATGATTTTAACAGCAAAATTTGGACAAAAACAATTGGTGGTGATGTATAGACTTGTTATATAAAAGTAAAAGTATCAAAATATAAATAAAGTATATGAGAGTTCAACAAACCAGCCACCCTTCTTTGATGGAACAACCAGTCCTCTTTTTTCAAGGCTCTTAAAACGATCTCTAACAAGGGTGCAACAGCCCTGTTTTCAACAGAAAATTACAATACATTACAAAAAAAGAAATCAAAGTTGTAAACTCCCAAGTGTAGTCAGATAATTAAGTTCTTGAGTTGATTGAACTGGTAAAAGAAATGAAGGTTGAATGAAAAACCTTCAACTGCCGAAGCGAACCAGTTTTCTCTTCAGATAAAAGTACTTGGAGTGGAGAAGGCTCAAATCTGTAAAAGGGGATACCGATCCACGATATTAATCGCTATACGATAATCAGATACAGAAATATTCAAATTAAAGAAAACTATGATGCATATGTATGCAAGATAAGAGATAACTAATTAAGCATTTGTATATGTGAAAAAAAATTCAAGAACATCCATTATATATAGTATAGAACTGTGGAACTAAAATGGCTGTAGAAAGTAAACATAGTATCATACTTGTACTTTCCCTAGCGAGGTGGGACGAGTTTTCAATCTTTCTTGTTTAGCAACAATCCGCCGAAGGCGTCTCTTATGTTTTTCTTCATCGTCTTTGGAGATTTCTTGTAGTATATCTGGTAAACTTCTCATAGGAGACAATTTGGTGCATTTCAAGTAAGCACTATAGGTTTCAGAAACTGGACATATGTCAACAGAAATTATCTGTTACCTGTCTATTTCTTTTGAAAGCGCCTTCACTTTTTTGGTTTCTGCTCCAATTCTCAACTGTGATTTCCGTCTAAACCTCCGGTTCAACTCAACCCGTGTTACCTTCTTGGGATTTTGAGGCCTGTATAGCTCCATCAAAATGAATAGGTTTCATAAGTATCAATATAATTTTCTCTCAAAATTGTTTTGATAAGGGAATGAGTGATGACAAAGCAAATAGTGCTAAATATAAAGAGTAAATCAAGTAATCTTTCAAAACAAAATCAAGTGTCTTTAGGTCAGTGACATTCACCTCTTTCAACAACTAATCTTGATTAAAAAAAAAGTACTCCCTCCGTCCCGGTGAAGTAGTCCCTTTTCTTTTCGGCACGGGAATTAAGGGTTGTGAGTGTAGTGGAATTAATATTTTATTGGTGAGTGTGAAAAAGGTTGCCATTTTAGGAAAATGGGACTATTCTATGGGACTAACAAAAAAGGAAAGTGGGACTACTTCAATGGGACGGAGGGAGTATTATGTATCAAGTTTGGCATTTTAACAAGTTATCTTGATTAAAATATATATATATATATATATATATATATATATATGATGTATCAATTTGGCATTGAAATAAGTCTCCATGGACAATAAGCCTATATACTGAACACAGAACCAAAAATTATAGAAAGTAAAACCGCTTCTCTTTTTAATACTTGCACAAAACCAAACATGAAATGGGGTCAAAATTCAAATATAACAAAAACAAAAAGGTGCAAAATGTGTTCATCATCATCAAGAAAGACCCTGACCTCCTTTCCCCATCTATGTCATCTGAGCGATCTTTAATTTGTTCATCATCTTCAGTTCCAACATCTGCCTCAAGGAAATATTTCTGAACCATATAAGGAGGAAGTGCATCAAAATTTAAGTGAAAGCAAATAGATATGCAATAAAGGGAATAATTTCATTTTATATAACCAGTTGGAATGTGGTACTAACATATTCTTCATCGATAACATCACCAGGGAGAACTGAAGGAATGGGCTCAGGATCCAACTCCTGCCGATAAATGTTCTGCATTTCATCTGCAACAGCACGAGCTAAAGCATCCTATAGAATACCATGCATAAGGTTCTAGCACTAATATAGAAGAAACAATCAAATTACATGGTAACATAAACAAACTGATGGCTCTCAGGATGGGGATTGAATGAACATCCTGGATGTTCAACCTCAACAGCAGGAATACTGGAAGACTTGGGCTTCTGTCATTAATAACTATTGATAATGTTAAAAGTGCTAAGGATTCACATTCTCGTGAAATATATTCGTAAAGTACTAAAATCAAGAAGTTTTTGTGCATATAAACAACTGATAAACTAAAAATATTCTCTCAAATATGCAATATACTGTTGTTCATAGTATTTTTTGAACAAAATAAATGACTACGTGTTCAAATGTACCTTTTTTATTTTGGCATTGCCTTCTCCTTAAAAGGTGAAATAACAACCCCTATTAGAAAAAAAAAATGGTCATCATAATTGTGGCATACTGGCATGTAGCACACCATGTAAATCGTATTTATGTACATATGCAAGCACACAGAAATTACCACTTTCATCCCATAAGTCAATGATTCCTGGATCATGTGCACTTTCAACCTGAAATGATTATATTAAAAAAAAAAGCCTTCTCAATTACTCGCATGATCACTGAAGCAAATCCAAATAGATCTAACCTTCAGGCTGTCATGCAGAGACCCTTTATCTCCAGCTGTATGTACAGCTTTACCATTTCTCTTGGACTTTTTCTTCTTCTGTATGGAGGATGGAATAGGTTTGACATAAGGGTTTCTCTGCAACACACTATCACATCGCAGTACTTTTTCTCTGCTTTTCTCAATCTTTCTTTGACACTTAAATCTGCAAACATCAAGCAACTATTTCAGCTTCCACCCACAAACTAAACAGCGCATCAATCTCAAGAAAACTCCACAAATTGTTGACAATCCAGAAACCAATTAGTCAATAGCAGCGAAAGTCCACTTCAAGAAAGCATCATTTTATTAAAATTATTTTCAGAAATCAAAAGCTCAAACAATCAAGAACAAAACATAATATTAGTATATTACTAGAGAAAAAAAATTCCAAAGCAATTCATAACATTCTGCTCTTGGAGAAACATTTGCGCACCCTCATAGAGCTCATAGTTACAATTTATACAAATGAGGAACAAACAAGAAATGCAAGAAACCAAATTTCATACATCCACAATCTTTTCTTTATATGTTGTATAACTTCATTGTCAAAACACCCGACTTTAAAATCCTGCCAAAGATTGACAAGAATACGAACGTGGAAGATTTTCTCTATATGACAAGAAAGTAACTATTGTACATACCTATGGATTTATCAACGAATAAAAGAGAATCACTAGGTACATCTGCCAAAGAAGCACCGGAAAAAGAGCATCTTTTGTGGATTTCTCGAAATAATCCTCAAAATCCTCGGTGCTTATATTAGCCCTCCATTCCTTCTTCCCCTTTCTGGAACTCTTGTCAGCTGAGGAAGTTGCCTAAACCCTAAACGTGTGCCAGATACTTAACGAAGAGCTTGTCCAGTGTCGGGCACAGCCTGCAATCTTTCCGCTCTTGTTTAATTTTCTTTTGAATATTAGATTAAATCAAATATAAATCCTATAAATTAGAAACTAAGCTCGAGTTGAAACAAAACCCTAGAACTTGAAACGAAATCCAAAATTATTTGTATTCATTTACGGATAATTCCTACAATTTTTCTCAATACAATACAGTCCCAAATTTTTTAAAAATAGAATTGTTATCTAATATTATTATTTTATTCTTAATTTTAAATATTGACTAGAAATCCCTCAATAATAAAAAAAATATAGCTATATTTAGAATTACCTTTCATTTACAAAAAATTAAAAAGAGATCAACAATAGATTTACTTGATTTCATTTTAAAGTTCTAGGGTTCCGTTTCAGTTTCCGAAATTAGGAGAGTTTTTAATTAAGAAGTAATAAAAAAAAATCAATTGATTGGGCCTACGCGTTACACGGATCTGGGCCCGTTTAGAAAATACAAGCGCAACTGCATCTGTCAATTCTGGGTGGCGAGTTTGGTTGACCCAGCCCAAATATCTTTTGTCTTATTCTTTTATATTTTTATTTCCAAAAATGAATAAATTAAAACTTAACACTCAATCTTACTAATTTAAAATAAATGATATATTTTTAATTTCTAAATAATATAAATATCAAATGGATTAGGCCGACCCAATTTGGTACAACTGAGATCTGTCCAAGAATGACTCACGAATAAAATGAATTCGGTGAATCGTGCTTAGATGCGTTCAATGGACTCTTATTGAGCTCTTTTAAAAGTCCAAATCCGGCCCGGGCTTAGGCTCAGCCCGGGACCACCCAGGCACCCATTTCAAATTTTTGTTAGTTTTATAATTTTTAATTAATTATTTTGATTCTTTGTATTGATTTCACTGTTAAATAAATAATTTTATGTGTTCACTATGAAATATAATCTAACTGAGTTACGTTTTTATAAAAATATACAATATTGTTTAAAATATATTTTAAAATGAATAAAAATAAAATAATAACTCATTCTTTACATGTGTTACATGTGTCCGGGCCACGGAAGGCTACTTCAAACCCACCCAAGGCCATGCTCGGGCCAATTTAGGCTCAACTCATACCCGATCCAAGCTCACACCATAGTAATCCTGTTTGTATCAGGCTAAGAGTTTCACAAAATATGTTGGGTCGGTTGAAACTCTATATACATGAGTGAGCACAATCTTCTCTCACCATCTTCAGCAAATGCTAGAAAATGGTATTGGACTGTAAACATGAAGAAAAATAGCTCCAGCAGTAGACTTCATCTCCATTTCCAAATAAAATGAAAAGTGTCCCTCCATATTTGGTGCAGCACTATTCATGGCTACATTTGTTTTTTCCCCCACTCTTTTAAATTTTCGTTTCTTCTTTTTAATTTTTCACTATTTTAAAATTATATAATTTTTATTATTTCAAAATCATGATACAAAATTATAATGCAAACATCACATTTATTTTAATATAAACTAAATATATTACAACATCCAGCAAAATACTCCCTCCGTCCCACTCTATTAGTCTCATTTGCCTTTTTTATTTGTCCCACTCTATTAGTCTCATTTCCTAAAATGGTAAACTTTTTCACACTCATCAATAAAATATTAATTCCACTACACTCACAAACATTGGTTCCTGTGCCGAAACCATATGGGACTAATAGCGCGGGACGGAGGTAGTAATAACTTATAGAAAATAAAATACAATAAAAACTTACAAATTAAAAAGCACTCATAACACAAAAAAAAAATTAATAAGATTGCACACATAGTACAATACAATAAATTCACTTATAATAAAATAAACAATCACACCTATTAAAAAAATTCTTAAATTAGCTCCAGATTCAGATTCTCCCAAATAAGCAAAATAACTTCCAAAATTTAAATTATTATTTGGTAGTGTTGGGTATCAGGCCTTGCCGACCCGTTCCGGCCTGTTACTCTAGGTCTCCGACCTAAACCTGACTGGACTAGGGTTCCACGACCGGATCTACGCCGGCCTTCAAGCTTGGACCTCCTCTGACTCGTCTTTGGCCTTGGATCTCCGAATCTGCGCACCCACGCCTCGCCGAATACGAAGGGACGATGTTATGACTCAGAACTCACCTCCTGTGAGTCCCTGCCATCCTCCGGCCATAATAGGGAAGTAGAAGGGTAGGCAAAGGGTTCGGGGCTCTCAATCGCACCAAGGCTCACCGGAAAACTCACTGCAGACGACAAAGGTCTAGAGAGAAGGGAGAGCGAACGAGTATAGAGAGAGAGAGAGAGCGGCGGAGTGATTAGGGTTAGGGTTTTTGGAATGAATGAGTAAACCGGGTCAGGGACCATATATAGTAGGTACCACAAATAACCGCTCCAACCGTCTGACCCGAACCAAGACCCAAGCCACAAACCGATCCATAAACCCAATCAAGGAGATGGGCTGGAACAAACCAGGCCAGGGCAAATAAAAGGCCCAAAACCAAAGGCCACACCCCAATTACATTCTCCACCTTGGCCGTGGTTGCAAGGACTTCCACTTATTGGTTGTCATCATCGCCGGTTGCCTAGCAATTCATGTACTAGGACTTTTGTAGGGCAAGGCATGGGTACACTAATTCAGGAGATAAGTACCTGCAGCCACAAAGAAAAGCCCACAATCAAATAATTTTCAAAACACCAAGTTACACAGCAGTTAAACTCATTAACTTCACAGAATTTCACACATAGTGATCAAGTATTACACTGAGTAAAGAAGAACAGCACTATCACAAAGTAACAAACTTAAGCATGTTCAAAGTTTAGGATGTTTTTGCATAACATAAATTTATCTAAAGGTAAGCATTTAGTACCCATATCCGAAGGATTAAACTCAATTGCTATTTTCTTTAGTAAAATTATGCCCTTATATACAATGTCCCTAATGAAATGATATCTTACATCTATATGCTTAGTTCTATCATGAAACACAGGATTTCTGCATAATTGAATGGCAGATTGAGAATCAGAGTACACAACAGGCTTAGATTTAAGATACTCAATCTCAGAAAGTAAACCTTTTAGCCATATAGCTTCCTTAAATTCATCAGTCATAGCAATGTATTCTGATTCAGTAGTAGATAAAGCCACAACAGGTTGCAATTGAGATTTCCAACTAATGCATGCTCCACATAAGGTAAACACATAGGAAGTAGTTGATTTCCTATTGTCTCTATCATTTGCATAGTTAGAATCAACATAACCAACAAGTGTAACATCTTTGGTATGTTTATCAAATCTCAAAGCAGTGTGCTGTGTGTGCTTGAAGTATCTAAGTAACCATTTAAGGGCTTCCCAGTGAGGCTTACCAGAATTGGACATAAATCTGCTCAATAAGCTCACACAATAGGCTATATCAGGCCTAGTACTCACCATAAGATACATAACAAAACCAATAGCATTAGTGTAAGGGACATGTTTCATTTCATCCACTTCAGAATCAGTTTTAGGACACTGGTCCTTACTAAGTAAGAAATAAGAGGCGAGAGGAACATTGACAGGTTTAGCATCACTCATAGAAAATTTTTCAAGTATTTTGGCAATGTAAGCAGACTGGTTGAGAATCAGGGAAGATTTCTTTCTATCCCTAACAATGTCCATTCCTAGGATCCTTCTAGCATTACCTAAGTCCTTCATTTTAAAGTGGTTACATAAATGAGTTTGAACAAGTTTCACAGAGACCAGATCTGGACTAATGATTAACATGTCATCCACATATAAGAGAAGAAAGGTAGGTATGCTATTCTCAACTTTGAAATACAAGCAATGATCATGAATGCTTCTTTCAAATTTTAATGACTTCATTACATTGTCAAATTTAATATTCCACTGCCTAGGAGACTGTTTCAAACCATACAATGCTTTCTTTAATGAACAGACATAATCAGGATGCTTGGAGTCACAAAAGCCCTCAGGTTGATTCATATATATACAAACATCCAGGTCACCATAGAGAAAGGCAGTAGTAAGATCCATTTGGATTAACTCCCAGTTATAATATGCAACCAAAGCAAGCATAATACGGACTGTAGTAAACTTAACAACAGGGGCAAAGATTTCAGAATAATCTATGCCTTCTTTCTGGGTAAACCCTTTAGCTACTAGCTACAGCCAACTATGGAGCTGCCACTAGACCTAGGTACAAGAGTCCAAGTTTTATTCTCATGTAAGCTGTTAATTTCATCCTGCACAGCATGTTTCCATTTAGAAGAGTTAGGAGATAGAATAGCTTGTTTGTAAGTCTTAGGTTCATCACCATCTATCTCTTCAAACACATTTAAAGCATGCATAGTGAGATCATATTCATCAAATTTTCTATTAGTTGTTACCTGTCTCTTAGGCCTATCTCTAATCAGATTATAATCATTCAAATTATCATTCATGTGATCAGAATTAGAGCTTGAAGCTCCACCTTGATCAGAGACATCATGACATTCATTATCTACATGCACATTTTCATTTTTAGAATTTAAACAATCAGATTCAGCATCAGCATGTGTGATTCCTTCCCCCTGAATGTCATTATCTGACTGCTCCACCTTTTAGGAGTACCCTCTTGAATAGGGATGGGGTCTGAACTAGTCTTACATGGGAAAATAGACTCATTAAAGGTAATATCCCTGTTGATTATGACCTTGTAGTCGAAATCAGACACATCCCAAACCCTATAACCCTTTGTACCCTCAGTATAGACTAAGAAGACACACTTCCTAGCTCTAGGGTCTAGCTTATCACCTTTTTGGTGAATATAAGCAGCACAACCAAACACTTTTAGATGAAACAAATCAAGGGGCTTGTTATAGAAGACAGACTCTGGACATTTTCCACCAAGTGGGACAGAGGGTGATCTATTTATCAGATAGGTAGCTGTCATGACAGCTTCACCCCATAAAGACTTATCTAAACCACTGATTCCCATCATGCACCTCACACTCTCAAGAATAGTCCTATTCATCCTCTCAGCAACTCCATTTTGCTGTGGGGAGTAGGGAACAGTCCTATGTCTCCTAATGCCACTTGACTCACATAGGTCATCCATTTGATTATTACAAAACTCTAAACCATTATCAGTTCTTAGAGTCTTAACTTTCATTCCAGTTTGGTTTTCTATTTGGGTTTTCCAAGTTTTAAAAGCATAGAAAACATCAGACTTATGAGACAGGAGAAAAACCCAAGTTTTCCTAGAATAGTCATCTCTAACAGAGAGGAAATATCTCTTTCCACCGGTGGTTGGCTCACTAGCAGGCCCCCATACATCAGCATGGAGGTATTCTAATATGGTGGAGCTTCTGGGGGTGTTAGGAAGGGAATGAGCAGGGAAGGTGACCCTAGTTTGCTTTCCCAAGACACAGTGTTCACAAAAATCTAGTGCAGTGACCTTATCAGACCCAAACACTCCCTGTTTCTTTAAAAGTTGTAGACCTTTATTACTCATATGGCCTAGACGCCTATGCCATAGTTCAGACACACTAAGTTCAGGGGAATTTACATTGTTAACACATGGATCAGGTTCAGTGCAACATATATACAAGTTATTCCTTTTTTCAGCTTTAAAAATAACTAGGGAACCCTGCATTATCTTCATTAACCCCTTCCCCCATCTCCCTTCTAAACCATCATCCTCAAGTGCAGAACAAGAAAGCAAGTTGAAGCATAAATCAGGTACATATCTAACATTTTTCAGGGTATATGCACAACCATCAACAAATTTCAGTTTTATATTTCCTATAGCTTCTACTTTGCACTTCTTTTCATTAGCCAACAAAACAAATCCATTATCAACAGGTTCCAAATTAGAAAAATGTTGTTTATGTGGGGAGATATGGTAAGTACACCCAGAATCAACAATCCATTCAGTGGAACAAAATTTTCCAGTATAGGCATAGGCAGAAGGCAAAGAATTCAAGTAATTGGAGTCAGCAAGCATATACACATCACCAAGATTATCTCCTTTAACTGTATTCACATTAGAGTTGCTAGACTCTCCTCTTTCCCTCATAGGCTTATTGCACTGTCTAATGTAATGACCATACTCACCACAATTGTAGCATTTTCTACCTCTGGACCTAGATTTGGACCTGCTCCTATTATCAGAGTTATAATTCTTCCCATCCTTATTATTATTATTATTATCATTTGACCTGTTTTTACCATTTCTAGAACTGGATCTACCCCTCACATTTAGTATCTCATTATTATTCCCTCTATTTTTAGTCCTACCTCTTTTTAGATCCTGTTCCTTACTCTTAAGCCCACTCATGACTGTTTCAAGGGTGACAGAATCCCTACCATACTTAATGGCTGACTTAACATCATTATAAGAATCAGGTATGGCATTCAATAGAGCTATGGGGGCATACTCATCGATATGCTCATCACCTGTGAGCTTAATATCCTGTATTAGTTTATTAAAAACATCCAAGTTCTTATCTATATCCTTGTTTAGGTCTAATCTTAACCTAAAGAAGGTTTCTAACAGGTACATTTTACTAGGAAGAGAGGTTTCAGTAAAGAAAACTCCAGTTTGTCCCAAATCTCTTTAGCAGTTTTAATCTTACCTATTTTCCTAAGAACAGAGTAAGACAGGTTCAATATGATAATAGAACGGGCATATTCATCTATCTCTATGCGTTTTTCAGGGGTATCACTGTCTAAAAAATCAACAGTAATAGCCTTTAACACTTTCTGTTGGATCATTAAGCATTCGATCTTTTGTTTCCATATAGAAAAATCAATTTTGCCATTAAACGGAGTTAAACCATGAGAAGACATGCCTGAGGCCATTTTACAAAAATTTTGGCAAATAGGGCATGCAATATTCACAAAGATGGCAAATCAAAGCAAAGAAAGGAATATACACAGATCCACACTTAGTCAAGGGCAAAATTATTTAAGAATTCAAGACCAGGTACCACACAGAGAACGCAGGCAAACCAGAGACAAAATAAACGGCAGATCAAATACACTTAGTATCAAGTAATTGCAGCGGAAAAACGTTTAATATCAGGATCTACCCAAGAAGCAAGTAAATCAAGTAAAAGAAACACACAAAGTAAACGGAAAGGGATCCAAACTCACTGCGGTTGTCCAGACCAGTGAGAAGGATGTTCAGTGACCGCGGTTATCCGGTCCGATCAACTGAACCCTAGAGACACTAAGTGATTTTTCGAATCAGACCAAAACCCTAACAAAAATTCTAGACCGACTCAATACGAAGGGAGGTAGGGTGAGCAAAAGTATACCTGAGCGGGGGCCCTGTGTGAGGGCACACCCGACCTACCTCACGTGCCCTGGGGCACAGACGACGCGAGATCTTCCAGAGCAGGCGTGCGGGTCCGCAAAACCTGGCTCTGATACCACTGTTGGGTATCAGGCCTTGCCGACCCGTTCCGGCCTGTTACTCTGGGTCTCCGATCTAGTCCTGACTGGACTAGGGTTCCACGACCGGATCTACGCCGGCCTTCAAGCTTGGACCTCCTCTGACTCGTCTTCGGCCTTGGATCTCCGAATCTGCGCACCCACGCCTCGCCGAATACGAAGGGACGATGTTATGGCTCAGAACTCACCTCCTGTGAGTCCCTGCCATCCTCCGGCCACAATAGGGAAGTAGAAGGGTAGGCAAAGGGTTCGGGGCTCTCAATCGCACCAAGGCTCACCGAAAAACTCACTGGAGACGACAAAGGTCTAGAGAGAAGAGAGAGCGAACGAGTATAGAGAGAGAGAGAGAGCGGCAGAGTGATTAGGGTTAGGGTTTTTGGAATGAATGAGTAAACTGGGTCAGGGACCTTATATAGTAGGTACCACAAATAACCGCTCCAACCGTCTGACCCGAACCAAGACCCAAGCCACAAACCGATCCATAAACCCAAACAAGGAGATGGGCTGGAACAAACCGGGCCAGGGCAAATAAAAGGCCCAAAACCAAAGGCCACACCCCAATTACAGGTAGAGTTTGTCAATTGAATTGTTGCCTTTAGAACACAATTATATCCCTTTCCCATTCAAAAAATGAGCGTGAAGTATGATAAGAAATCAAGTTCAGATACATCATTATAATTTATTTTCCTCTTGGTTCTGCCTTGTTTCGGCCAGTATTTGTCTATGAGCAGCTCCATTTTCTGAGCTTCAAGTTTTCTTTCTGTATCAGCTTATCTTGCTCTCTGTTATCATTCTAGTTTTGTAAAAATGTCAGCATTTGGTGATTTGATTTTTAACAACATTTACCAAATTATATAATCCTTTAATTAATTTTTTTTTCATTTTAGATTTTCTCACAACTAATGGTCCTTGAGATCCAAACCAGCTTCCACTAGAATTATTTAAATTGATAGAAAATGGGGCAATTGCATCAGGTGAATTAGGATATTCAGATAATGGAATTTATGTTTGAGCCATTTGAGGTGAATATGGTATGATTCGTGTTCTCAGTGGGTTGTTGACAAAATTTTCAAAATCTTTCATGATATACCACACAACCTCAAACTTGAATCCATTTTAAAAATTTGGATCCATTGTCATCATTTGTTTAACACAATTTATGTGCATGATAAATATGATTTTTAAAAAATAATAAACTAAATAAAAATAATAATTAAACTAATAATAACTTACAATATGCACTACTAGGTTTGATATACTTGATTTGCTGTATGCATCCTTTGAACTTTGAAATCGCTATCAGGATAACCTTCATGCGACTCTCCAAAGATCCATTAGTTCTAACGCCATAGATGAGCTTGGATTTTCATCATTATAAACTTTTACAATACGGGCTATTTGCACATTACAAGTATATGTATCTTCATCAACAGTGCAACTCGAATATCTAAAGCATCTATATTTATTTACTAATAATACTAAATAAGAGTAGTTTCAGTACTGTTGAAGAAGCGGGAAAACTCTTTCTCATTTGAGCCAACCAAATGCGTGTTGCTTTCAATATAGATGGAGTCAAGTACATTCATATGTGGCAACTTTCCCAAATTTTAAAATAGTTACAATATTAGTAAACCGTGCCCAGTATCAATAACACTGAAAATAATTATAAATAATATTCATATATTTGTATATATTTATTTCAACACATAAATATAATAATATGTGTAACACACGAGTAAAATACTAGTAATAAATACAAAAGAAACAAGAAGGGTTTGAAAAGAATGCTAGTGTGATTGAATATGAGTAGAACATATCTTATTTATAGGTGAAAGAAAATGAGGTAAGATAAAAGTCAACAATGTATGTTTAAAGAGAATTGTAGTGAATGGTTGAGATCGATCTAGTAGATTTTTTTATAAGATAACGATCTAATGGTATATATCAAAAGGGAATAATATTCAACGATTCAAATCAATATTTTAAATTGTATGGTTATTTTGTGTGAAAATCTAAAACAACTATATTTATTTACTAATAATACTAAATAAGAGTAGTTTTAGTACTATTGAAAAAGCGGGAAAACTCTTTCTCATTTGAGCCAACCAAGTATCAATAACACTGAAAATTGTCCATGTCAGAGTTTTAACATTTTTTATATAATTTTTAGCTCTAAAACTAGAGTGTCAAAGTCCAGTTCAAAATTCAAATTTAGTTATGTTGTTGGGTACTGAGTAGTATATAAGAAAGTCTACCTAGGACTGTGGGACTCGATGCCGGCAAAGGTTAGTCAGCTTCGGACGCTTGAGGTGTTGAACATTAGCTCCAACTTCATATTTGATGAATTACCTCATTCGGTTTCCAATTATCAGAGTCCGAGAAGTTTAGTATTGAGTGATAACTTGTTCAATGAAAGTGTTCTTGATCTAACAAGTTTATCATTGTTATAAAATATGCATTTGAATAACAACTATTTTGGGCCTAGTTTCCCATCATTAATCAAAAATCTGTCCAAATTGATCTTGTAAGCAATTATCTGATATCAAAGATCCCCCAAGATTTGAAGAAATTTAATAAGCTTCAAATTCTTGATGTTTCATCTAATAAGCTGGTAGGACCGGTCCCTTCGTTCTTGTTCACATTGCCATCGGCTAAGCACATTAGCTTAGCCAAGAATTAGTTGAGTGGAGCATTCCCACCGAATGTTTCTTGTAGTGGAAATCTTAACTTTGTGGATGTTTCAAACAATTTCTGATTGAAAAGTTGCCTTCTTGTCTTGCCTCCAAGTGGGAAATAAGACATTTATCATAATGTGGAACTGTTTGTCAAATACAACCTCAAGTATCAAAGGCCAAGTGTTTTCTGTCAGAAAGAGGCACTAGCTGTCATGCCTATAAAAGAGCTTAGTTAGCAATTTAATATATTGAAAATTAATAGCAAGCACTATGCGAATAATTTGAACAATCTATAAAGAAAGCTTGATTCTTAATTTTGCACAAGTTCAAATAAAATATTTAAGTCAAGCAAAAATACTATAACCATCAAACATAAAAAAAAAACTGAAAAATAAACAAACAACAAAATTTTAAAAAACTAATAGCTAGCAAAACTATGAGAAATCAACGGTATCATAATTATGAAAAATGAATAGCCAGTAAAAGAATGAAAACTTAACGACTATCAAATATGTAACAATATGATATGATATTAATTTAAATCAAATCATAAAAAGTAGTATAATTAACAAAAAGACTAAAGATTAAAAGCTCGCAAAAATAAAATGTTTTATATTTTAGTATTTTAGCATTATATAAAATATAAATTTAAAGACAATCGTTTATCATGTAGATCAAGACTTTTACGGGAGATAATTATATTAACAAAAGAAAAAAAAAATTTATCGAAATACTACATGCAAAAATATACAAAGATTTTGACAAAAAATACAATTGAAAATTATTTTTTACCAATTACATTTGACAATTGCAGCTGAAGTAGAGTTTATGGATCTTTCCACTAAAAGAATGTTTGTAAGATCAAACAATTTTTGGCTATACATTCCGCAAATACCGATGGGACATATTTTGGGCAACAAGTTTATCAATATCGGACCCTCTGAGTGGCTAATATAACTAGCAATTTCAGGCGCTCCAAATGACTACTTTCAAATAATGCACAATGGAAGAAAATTAGCAGAAGTCCCAAAAGATTAATGAGATAAAAAATAATGAGGAAAATTGATCAAGTTTTGGCTATAAAAAACTAGAGATTTCATAAGTGGTAATAAAAAATAATTTTTTTTAAGGTGTGTCATTTGATTTAGAGAAATTTAAAATTATATACTCCCTCCGTCCCAGTCAAATTGTCCCAATTTGACCGGGCACAATAAACAAGGACTGTGAGTGTTGACATAGTTGAGTGTATTAATATTTCATTGTTGAGTGTGAAAAAATTAATATTTTTAGAAACGAGACTAATGAAGTGGGACAAACAAAAAAGGAAAGTGAAACAATTCGGGCGGGACGGAGGGAGTACAATCAAGGGTAAATAGAGGAAATACTCTAAACTATTGATGTTTTTGGAAAAAAAAAACCCCAATCTATTTATGTTAGTTAAAAATATCCTTATATTTACTTTCGTCTATTAATTATACCAAAATGAGTTAACACCATTAAGTTTTGATGATTCAAACGTGGCAAATCAAAACATAATAATACCCTAATCTATTGATTTTTTTTGGAAAAATACCCCAAAGTATTACTTTTAGTTAAAAGATACCTCAATCTTTAATTTTATTTATGAGTTAAAGATTTTATCATATTCTCCGATAGGAGCAGACACCCTGTAAGAGTTTGGAAGCACCCAAGGGCTGCTTGGAGTTTGTGATGATGTGATGGTTGCGGTCCTCCACTTTGACTGCCTCCCATAGTTGCAGCAGGCAGTGGAAATTTGGACCCAAATTTTCCTGATTTGCGAGGAATTTCACGAATCTTTTCTGGAGCGCAGATGGCTGGTCCGATAGGGGGAAGAAAACTTTGAGCCCTCTTGTTAAGACTATTTCAACCAAGCCGAATTCCTCCAGATGATGTTGGAATTTCGATATGGTACTGTCGGTATACTCCTCCTCCCAAACCCCCTTGCCCTGTCAGAATTGACAACACACCATCTTTGTATTGTTGTTCATCCATGTTTGCCCAGCTTAATATCCCAATTCTGTAGCAAGGAAATTAAATTAAATTATTCCAATAATTCATGAGTTTCTTAAACAATCACATCGCATTTCTTAAAACAGCAAGAGTTAAACACGCAATATATATACACAGACATAAACCCAAAAAAAAAGTTTGCTGCATGTATACACGATATATACAAAATACACAGCAGAGTAGCGACGTGTGCAAGGTTCAGATGATAATACAAGAGAAATACAAGAGATCATGTGTGTGCATGTGCAGAGATAAATTCAAGAGAAACATGTTCCGTTCTATGCGAGCAAATGTTTCATGGAGTAAATTGATCAATCGAAGAGAGAGTTAGAGAGAGAGATGACTTTGCTACTATTGCTTAATTGTTTTTCTTTCTTATACAAGAGATCAAGGATGAAGGAGAAATGACCATTTTATAGATGGGAAACACACCAACTTAGTCTACAAGTATTCATCAATACTTTTCCCAAAGCAGCAAAATCTCTATTTTTTCTTTCCAATTTTTAATTTATATCTCATACAATTTTTTAATTCTACACACCCATCAACTAAAATTTTATAACCACTCCCTATACTAAAATATACACAATCTATTTGTCACGTGAAATTTAATTGATGGGAAAACATTATTTTACGTACAGTTGATCGAGGAGTGTAGAAGTAAACATAGTATATTAGTTCAAAAATAAGTAAGGTACATGCATCAGAGTTTGCTTCTTTAATTTGACTTGTAAAGTCTTGCGTATGATAACTTGGTTTGCTGAGTTTCTTTACGATTCCAAGAGTCGATTTTTTTTTAAAAAAAAATTTGAATGCTTATTAGTATTGAGTTTTCCTATATATCTTGGATTTTCGATTTTACACATGCCTAAATTTATCTAGCCTATTGATAACTTTTTTTTCCTTTTTTTTTGTTTTGTTTTACCCAACGTACGAATTGGATTAATTCTCTCCTCTACTCAAGTGCCTTATCTTGTGTTTATAAAACTAAAGCAAACATTACCCGTTGAACAAGTAAGAAATGTTTAAAATTAGAAATATAATAATAACTTACCTATATATGCCTAAAGATTTTTTGGAAAGCTATAAATAATTAATATTATCAAATGATTATTTTTGCATATCTTATTAATTTGAATAATTAATATATAAAATTAAAAAATGAGGTATTTTTAACTAAAAGTAATACTTTGGGGTAATTTTTCAAAAAAATCAATAGATTTGAGTATAATTATGTTTGATTTACCACGTGGATGTCAAATGGGATGTCAAGTGGTATTTAACAACTGAATTATCACAATTTAACGTAGCTAACTCATTTTGGTATAATTCATAGACGGAAGTAAAAATTAAAGTATTTTTAACTAGCATAAATAGATTGAGGGATTTTCCCAAATTATCAATAATTTAGAGTATTTTTCCCAATTTACCCTAAAATCAAACACAATTTACTTTAAAAAATTCAAGTTGAAGTTTTCGCATATAGCAAAACTTTGCTGAAATATTTTTATTGTTTATGTGTACAAAAATAAATAAACTTATAATATTAAATGAAATTGATGTCAGGTGATATTTTTAGAGGAAAGTTGTAAAATTGTGATTATTGTACCTTTGATTTAGTATTGTAGATGTTGTATATTATGAAGCATTACAAGATTTATAATGTAAAGATATGTTTCTATTATGAAGCACTTTTTATGTACACAACTATTTTTACATGCTGTAATTATAAATAATATTCATATATTAGTATATATTTATTTCAATACATAAATATAATAATATGTGTAACACACGGGTAAAATACTAGTAATAAATACAAAAGAAACAAGAAGGGTTTGAAAATTGCTAGTGTGATTGAATATGAGTAGAACATATCTTATTTATAGGTGAAAGAAATTGAGGTAAGATAAAAATCAACAACGTATGTTTAAAGAGAATTGTAGTAAATGGTTGAGATCGATCTAGTAGATTTTTTATAAGATAACGATCTAATGGTATATATCAAAAGGGAATAATATTCGACGATTCAAATCAATACTTATTGTATGGTTATTTTGTGTGAAAATCTAAAACAACTATATTTATTTACTAATAATACTAAATAAGAGTAGTTTTAGTACTGTTGAAGAAGCGGGAAAACTCTTTCTCATTTGAGCCAACCAAATGCGTGTTGCTTTCAATATAGATGGAGTCAAATACATTCATACGGCAACTTTCCCAAATTTTAAAATAGTTACAATATTAGCAAACCGTGCCCAATATCAATAACACTGAAAATTGTCCATGTCAGAGTTTTAACAATTTTTATATAATTTTTAGACTCTAAAACTAGAGTGTCAAAGTCCAGTTCAAAATTCAAATTTAGTTATGGGTACTGGGTAGTATATAAGATTTAGTCTACGTAGGACTGTGGGACTCGATGCCGGCAAAGGTTAGTCGGCTTCGGACGCTTGAGGTGTTGAACATTAGCTCCAACTTCATATTTGATGAATTACCTCAATCGGTTTCCAATTATTAGAGTCCGAGAAGTTTAGTATTGAGTGATAACTTGTTCAATGGAAGTGTTCTTGATCTAACAAGTTTATCATTGTTATAAGATATGCATTTGAATAACAACTATTTTGGGCCTAGTTTTCCATCATTAAGCAAAAATCTGTCCAAATTGATCTTGTAAGCAATTCTCTGATATCAAAGATCCCCTACGATTTGAAGAAATTTAATACGCTTCAAATTCTTGATGTTTCATCTAATAAGCTGGTAGTACCGGTCCCTTCGTTCTTGTTCGCATTGCCATCTGCTAAGCACATTAGCTTGGAGTTTATGAGTTAAAGATTTTATCATATTCTCCGATAGGAGCAGACACCCTGTAAGAGTTTGGAAGCACCCAAGGGCTGCTTGGAGTTTATGATGATGTGATGGTTGCGGCCCTCCACTTTGACTGCCTCCCATAGTTGCAGCAACCAGTGGAAACCCAAGTTTTCCTGATTTGCGAGAAATTTCACGAATCTTTTCTGCAGCGCATATGGCTGGTCTGATAGGGGGAAGAAAACTTTGAGTCCTCTTGTTATGACTATTTCAACAAGCCGGATTCCTCCAGATGTTGTTGGAATTCCGATATGGTACTGTCGGTATACTCCTCCTCCCAAACCCCCCTGCCCTGTCAGAATTGACAACACACCATCTTTGTATTGTTTTTCATCCATGTTTGCCCGGCTTAATATCCCAATTCTGTTGCATGAAAATTAAATTAAGTTATTCCAATAATTCATGAGTTTCTTAAACAATCACATTGCATTTCTTAAAACAGCAAGAGTTAAACACACAATATATATACACAGACATAAACCAAAAAAAAAAAAGTTTGCTGCATGTATACACAATATATACAAAATACACAGCAGAGCAGCGACGTGTGCAGGGTTCAGATGATAATACAAGAGAAATACAAGAGATCATTTGTGTGCATGTGCAGAGATAAATTCAAGAGAAACCTGTTCCGTTCTATGCAAGCACAAGTTTCATGGAGTAAACTGATCAATCGAAGAGAGAGTTAGAGAGAGAGATGACTTTGCTACTATTGCTTAATTCTTTTTCTTTCTTATACGAGAGATCAAGGATGAAAGAGAAATAACCATTTTATAGAAGGGAAACACACCAACTTAGTGTACAATTATTCATCATTACTCATCCCAGAGCAGCAAAATCTCAATTTTTTCTTTCCAATTTTTAATTTATATCTCATACAATTTTTTAATTCTACACACTCATCAACTAAAACTTTATAACCACTCCCTATACTAAAATATACACAATCTATTTGTCACGTGAAATTTAATTGATGGGAAAATATTATTTTACGTACAGTTGATCGAGGAGTGTAGAAGTAAACATAGTATATTAGTTCAAAAATAAGTAAGGTACATGAATCAGAGTTTGCTTCTTTAATTTGACTTGTAAAGTTTTGCGTATGATAACTTGGTTTGCTGAGTTTCTTTACGATTCCAAGAGTCGATTTTTTTTTGAAAAAATTGAATGCTTATTAGTATTGAATTTCCCTATATATCTTAGATTTTCGATTTTACACATGTCTAAATTTCTCTAGCCTATTGATAACTTTTTTTTCATATTTTTTTTGTCTTGTTTTACCCAACATATGAATTGGATTAATTCTCTCCTCTACTCAAGTACCTTATCTTGTGTTTATAAAACTAAAGCAAACATTACCCGTTGAACAAGTAAGAAATGTTTAAAATTAGAAATATAATAATAACTTACCTATATATGCCTAAATATTTTTTGGAAAGTTATAAATAATTAATATTATCAAATGATTCTTTTTACATATCTTATTAATTTGTATAATTAATAAATAAAATTAAAAAATGAGGTATTTTTAACTAAAAGTAATACTTTGGGATATTTTTTTTAAAAAAAAATCAATAGATTTGGATATTATTATGTTTGATTACCACGTGGATGTTAAATGAGATGCCAAGTGGTATTTAACGACTGAATTATCACAATTTAACGATGCTAACTCATTTTGGTATAATTCATAGACGGAAGTAAAAATTAAAGTATTTTTAACTATCATAAATAGATTGAGGGATTTTTCCAAAAATATCAATAATTTATAGTATTTTTCCCAATTTACCCTAAAATCAAACACAATTTACTTTAAGAAATTGAAGTTAAAGTTTTCGCATATAGCAAAATTTTGCTGAAATATTTTTATTGTTTGTGTACTAAAATAAATAAACTTATAATATTAAATGAAATTGGTGTCAGGTGATATTTTTAGAGGAAAGTTGTAAAATTGTGATTATTGTACTTTTGTTTTTGTATTGTAGATGTTGTATATTATGAAGCATTACAAGATTTATAATGTAAAGATATATTTCTATTATGAAGCACTTTTTATGTACAAAACTATTTTTACATGCTATGATTATAAATAATATTCATATATTTGTATATATTTATTTCAATATATAAATATAATAATATGTGTAACACCAGGTAAAATACTAGTAATAAATACAAATGAAACAAGAAGGGTTTGAAAAGATTGCTAGTGTGATTGAATATGAGTAGAACATATCTTATTTATAGGTGAAAGAAAATGAGGTAAGATAAAAATCAACAATGTATGCTTAAAGAGAATTGTAGTGAATGGTTGAGATCGATCTAGTAGATTTTTTATAAGATAACGATCTAATGGTATATATCAAAAGGGAATAATATTCAACGATTCAAATCAATACTTTAAATTGTATGGTTATTTTGTGTGAAAATCTAAAATAGCTATATTTATTTACTAATAATATTAAATAAGAGTAGTTTTAGTACTGTTGAAGAAGCGGGAAAACTCTTTCTCATTTGAGCCAACCAAATGCGTGTTGCTTTCAATATAGTGGAGTCAAGTACATTCATGCGGCAACTTTCCCAAATTTTAAAATAGTTACAATATTAGCAAACCGTGCCCAGTATCAATAACATTGAAAATTGTCCATGTCAGAGTTTTAATATTTGTTTTTTTATATAATTTTTAGACTCTAAAACTAGAGTGTCAAAGTCCAGTTCAAAATTCAAATTTAGTTATGGGTACTGGGTAGTATATAAGATTTAGTCTACGTAGGACTGTGGGACTCGATGCCGGCAAAGGTTAGTCGGCTTCGGACGCTTGAGGTGTTGAACATTAGCTCCAACTTCATATTTGATGAATTACCTCATTCGGTTTCCAATTATCAGAGTCTAAGAAGTTTAGTATTGAGTGATAACTTGTTCAATGGATGTGTTCTTGATCTAAAAAGTTTATCATTGTTAGAAGATGTGCATTTGAATAACAACTATTTTGGTCCTAGTTTCCCATCATTGAGCAAAAATCTGTCCAAATTGATCTTGTAAGCAATTCTCTTATATCAAAGATCCCCCAAGATTTGAAGAAATTTAATAAGCTTCAAATTCTTGATGTTTCATCTAATAAGCTGGTAGGACCGGTCCCTTCGTTCTTGTTCGCATTGCCATCGGCTAAGCACATTAGCTTGGAGTTTATGAGTTAAAGATTTTATCATATTCTCCGATAGGAGCAGACACCCTGTAAGAGTTTGGAAGTGTTGGTCCCGGTTTATCAGAGTGTATAACGTTACGCAGCGGAAATA
>JAPKLW010000488.1:129526-175685 GCA_026898455.1 Plectranthus barbatus
AGCTCTTTCTCATGCTGATGAACAGTGTCAGCACGAGTCTTTGTCAGTCGCTTGCTGGTGAGACTTCTCTCAACTGGTAAGCACATCTCATGCTGGTGAACAGTAGCCAGCATGAGTCTTGATCAGCTACGACTTACAACTCAAAAAGACCTAAACAGGACTTTACATTTTGAGAACTAGAGCTATCTAGAGACAACACTGACGCTGGTTGGACTTGGGATTTGATGCACCAAAACTATGATCTAGACAACAAAATCACAACATTTCTATGAGTGCTTCTAGTTCTATAATCTAACAAGTAAGCTACTGAGGGAAAGGAAACTTAGCCAAATTTCCCAACAGGAAGCACCCAAGGGCTGCTTGGAGTTTGTGATGATGTGATGGTTGCGGCCCTCCACTTTGACTGCCTCCCATAGTTGCAGCAACCAATGGAAACCCAAGTTTTCCTGATTTGCGAGAAATTTCACGAATCTTTTCTGTAGCGCAGATGGCTGGTCTGATAGGGGGAAGAAAACTTTGAGCCCTCTTGTTATGACTATTTCAACCAAGCCGGATTCCTCCAGATGCTGTTGGAATTCCGATATGGTACTGTCGGTATACTCCTCCTCCCAAACCCCCCTGCCCTGTCAGAATTGACAACACATCATCTTTTTATTGTTGTTTATCCATGTTTGCCCAGCTTAATATCCCAATTCTGTAGCAAGGAAATTAAATTAAATTCTTTTTCTTTTTCTTTCTTATACGAGAGATCAAGGATGAAGGAGAAATAACCATTTTATAGAAGGGAAACACACCAACTTAGTGTACAAAGTATTCATCATTACTCATCCCAGAGCAGCAAAATCTCTATTTTTTCTTTCCGATTTTTAATTTATATCTCACACAATTTTTTAATTCTACACACTCATCAACTAAAACTTTATGACCACTCCCTATACTAAAATATACACATTTTAACGGTGCTAACTCATTTTGGTATAATTCATAGACGGAAGTAAAAATTAAAGTATTTTTAACTAACATAAATAGATTGAGGGATTTTTCCATAAATATCAATAATTTAGAGTAATTTTCCCAATTTACCCTACAATCAAACACAATTTAGTTTTAGAAATTCAAGCTGAAGTTGATAGATTTATATACTGAAAGCATTATGATTGGTATATATGTAATAGGTAGATTGGTTAATATTCTGGGAATCATAAATGTTGTATGTTCATCTCCTGTCTGAATTAACAAACATGTGTCGCAAACGCAATCATCCTCTTATCTCGTCGATAAGGAGATCATTCGGTATGTAGTAAATCACGGAAGATCGTATGAATCATTTGACCTAGCGAGATATAAATAGTTATCACAGCTGAGACAGTTTCAGGATAAACTGTCGGTGTAGGCTGCAGCATACGCAGTAATAAGCATCTTATCTTGGATTGCTTGGTATGCTGGTGTGGGGCACACATTGATAAGGACCTAAGTCGAGATCGATTATTTTATCTGACATTAAAAGAATCTAGATCTCTATGGCTTGATGAGATCCAAAGCCTATATAAAGGTACAAAAGTATACACAAATTGTGTATCACTTTGAGTTGCAGTGAAAGGCTCTGGTTGAGCTTGTATATTTGTATCTTGGTTGATAGCAGTTTGTGTATGACTGTCTGGTACTGGAACTAGGTAACCTCATCCAGTATAGGATGGTGACATTCCCTGAGCAGCTCAAAATGTTCGTTATGCTAAAGTCCTGCAGGCTGATTAAGTTCAAGCATAAGTGAAAAGGTTTGAGTGGATTGACTCAGGAATATAAGATGTTTATTAATTAAATAGCTTGTCAGAGCTTAAATTAATTAACGAATGTCTATAACCTTAAATGTGGGGATATACCGAGTCCATGCAACCCGTCCCTCAAAACGTGGTAGCAAATAGGTAGGACACTATTGATTCTCTGGTGGAATGAATCAATATTAATTAATTAATTATATTCTGGGTTGAATATGAGAATTAATTAATTGATAGGCCTGATTTGCTATTTGCATTCTGGTCCCTGGTCTGGCCCATGAAAACTCAAGCCCAGTAGAAGTCCAGTATTTTCCTATAAATAGGCCTCAGTCTCTTAGATCACAACACACCACAAGATCATAAGTTGCAACACAGCAAACCAGGATTTGGGAGTTGTGGTGATCGATAGATCTGAGAACGAGTAGGAAATTCTGCTTCTCAACTGGGCAAGGAATCCGAAGGGAATCTTCACCAGATATTTGGATTGGAGTTGGGATACAGATCAAAAGATCAGATCAGGAGGATCTTCTTTCTTCTCTCCCTCTTTGTTTTCAAAAATTATCTATTAATTTTTATAGATTTAATTTCTTAATCTGTTAGGAATAAATCTTGGTGCGTGGGAAAAGGATCGATGATCAAATCTCTACGCACTCGTTCTTCAGGTTTTTAAAATTCAGGTATTCCGCATAAACCCCCTTATGCATAATCAATAGGAGCATGCTAGGAATAATCATAGACATATCAATTTATTTTTGATATTCCAGTTAACTATCTCGGCTAATGGATTAGTGATTCAGTTCACAAATCTCTTCAGAAGTTATCGCATATAGCAAAATTTTGTTGAAATATTTTTATTGTTTATGTGTACTAAAATAAATAAACTTATAATATTAAATGAAATTGGTGTCAGGTGATATTTTTAGATGAAAGTTGCAAAATTGTGATTATTGTATCTTTGTTTTAGTATTGTAGATGTTGTATATTATGAAGCATTACAAGATTTATAATGTAAAGATATGTTTCTTTTATGAAGCACTTTTTATGTACACAACTATTTTTACATGCTATAATTATAAATAATATTCATATATTTGTATATATTTATTTCAATACTTAAATATAATAATATGTGTAACACACGGGTAAAATACTAGTAATAAATACAAAAGAAACAAGAAGGGTTTGAAAAGATTGCTAGTGTGATTGAATATCAGTAAAACATATCTTATTTATAGGTGAAAGAAAATGAGGTAAGATAAATATCAACAATGTATTTTTAAAGGGAATTGTAGTGAATGGTTGAGATCGATCTAGTAGATTTTTTTGATAAGATAACAATCTAATCGTATATATCAAAAGGGAATAGTATTCAACGATTTAAATCAATTCTTTAAATTGTATGGTTATTTTGTGTGAAAATCTAATTTATTATAATCTTGTAAAATAAATTATTTAAATTCAATTGCTAACTTTTTATTTGGAATTAGATAATTGAAAATATAATATAAAAATTTGATTAATAAAATTAAATAAGTAGTAGAAGAATCAAAACAAAATATTTTTTATAGAACTAACAATAATTAGGAATCTCACTTCTTACTGATCTTGTATAATACATTACAACAAAGTCATTTCCAACTAAGCAAAATTGGCTTTAGATAATCTTGAGAATCTCTCTCTATGTTGGACTTTTTCTTCTTCTGTATGGAGGATGGAATAGGTTTGACATAAGGGTTTCTCTGCAACACACTATCACATCGCAGTACTTTTTCTCTGCTTTTCTCATTCTTTCGTTTGACACTTATATCTGCAAACATCAAGCAACTATTCCAGCTTCCACCCACAAACTAAACAGCGCATCAATCTCAAGAAAACTCAACAAATTGTTGACAACCCAGTAACCAGTTAGTCAATAGCAGCGAAAGTCTACTTCACGAAAATATCATTTTATTAAAATTATGTTCAGAAATACTCAAAAGCTCAAACTATCAAGAACAAAACATAATATTAGTATATTACTAGAGAAAAAATAAAAATCCAAAGCAATTCATAACATTACGCACCCTCATAGAGCTCATAGTTACAATTTGTACAAATGAGAAACAAACAAGAAATGCAAGAAACCAAATTTCATACATCCACAATCTTTTCTTTATAGGAGTATATTTTTAAAATCATGCCAAAGATTGAGTACGAACGTGGAAAATGATTGCCAGAGTTTCTCTATATGACAAGAAAGTAATTATTGTACATACCTCTGGATTTATCAACGAAGAAAAGAGAATCACTAGGTACAATTGAGATCTGTCCAAGAATGACTCACGAATAAAATGAATTTCTGTGAATTGACCCAGTCCAAATACGTTCAATGGACTCATATTGAGCTCTTTTAAAAGTCCAAATCCGGCCCGGGTTTAGGCTCAGCCCGGAACCAACCCAGGCACCCATTTCAATTTTTGTTAGTTTTATAATTTTTTATTAATTACTTTGATTCTTTGTATTGATTTCACTGTTAAATAAATAATTTTATGTATTCAATATAAAATATAATCTAATTGAGTTAAGTTTCTCTAAAAAATATAAAATATTGTTTAAAATATATTTTTAAATTAATAAAAATAAAAATAATAATCCATTCTATACATGTGTCCAGCCCACGGAAGCCTACTTCAAACCCACCCGAGGCCATGCTCGGGCCAATTTAGGCTCTAACTCAGACCTAATCCAAGCTCAAATCATAGTAATCCTTGTTTATATCGGACCAAGAGTTTCACAAAATATGTTGGGTCGGTTGAAACTCTCTCTCTCTATATATATATATATATATGAGTGAGCACAATCTTCTCTCACCATCTCCAGCAGATGCTAGAAAATGGTATTGGACTGTAAACATGAAGAAAAACAGCTCCAGCAGTAGACTCCATCTCCATTTCCAAATAAAATGAAAAGTGTCGCTCCATATTTGGTGTAGCACTATTCACGGCTACATTTCCTTTTTTTTTTCCCACTCTTTTAAATTTTATTTTCTTCTTTTTATTTTTTCACTATTTTACATTATATATTTCAAAATCAAAATACAAAATTATAATACAAACATCGCATTTATTTTAATATAAACTAAATACATTACAATATCCTACAAAATAATAACTTATAGAAAATAAAATACAATAAAAACTTACAAATTAAAAGGCACTCATAATACAAAAAAATAATAATAAAATTGCACACAAAGTAGAATACAATAACTTCACTCATAATTAAATAAACAATCACACCTATTAAAAATTTCATAAATTAGCTCCAGATCCAGATTCTCCCATATCACTAAAATAACTTCCAAAATTGAAATTGTTATTTGGTGGACTTTGTCAATTGAATTGTTGTCTTTAGAACACAATTCTAATTGTTTCCCACTCAAAAAAATGAGGGTGAAATAGGATAAGAAATCAAGTTCAAATACATCATTATTATTTATTTTCCTCTTGCTTCTGCCTTGCTTCGGCCAGTATTTATCTATGAGCAGCTCCATTTTATGAGCTTCAAGTTTTCTTTTTGTATCAGCTTATCTTGCTCTTTGTTATCATTCGAGTTTTGAAGAAAATGTCAGCATTTGGTGATTGATTTTTTACTACATTTACTAAAGGGTACACGGCTGCATTTTTTCTCTTTGTAGCCCCCAATTATTAATTTTAAATAAATAATTTGTAAAAATTCAATTTTACCCTTATAATTCTGTTCACCATCTCTATCTAACGTAGCCAATAAATTTGGCTATGCAAATTTCCCTCAATCCTCAACTCTCGTATCTCTCTCGTTCTTTCTTGTGCAACATCAAACTCAAGAACAACAATTAAATCCAATCATTCAAATCAACTTACTGCAGAATCTCTTTGTGAAGCCATCTCTATCTCTATCCAAAACTTTTATTGTTTAATTATTTGTTGTGCTATCTCACACAACATCAAAGTCGCAGTTGAACTCTAGTTTAATTAATGAGAACAACAACCATCTTAATTTATTTATTTGCTCCTCAAGAATCTTTGCTTTGAGAAGTCGCATCAATATTACTAATATTGTACAAAGGCAAGCAATTCAAATAATCCAAAAATCAATGAATTTGAAAATCAATGAATTTGAAAAGAATTCTCACTGGTTCATGCTTTGAAGAGGGTGGAATGAATAAAAATCTGCAATAAGATCAATATTTAATTTTAAAAATTGTTTCGCTATGAATCCTATTGAGTAGAATGAATTGTGATTTAATTTGATCTAGATAGAAAGAAAAAATTGAATTCTTAGAAGAACTGAGGCTAAAGAATACTACCTAGGGCTTTGCTATTTTAGTTAGGGTTTTAATTCTAGGTTATGATAAAGGGTAAACTTGTATTATTAAAAAATAATTTAATTTACGTAAAATATGGGGTAAAGAGAAAAAATGTGGCTATGTTTAGAATTACCCTTACCAAATTATATAAACCTTCAATTGATTTTTTTTTTCATTTTATATTTCTTCACACCTAGTGGTCCTTGAGATCCAACTTCCACTAGAGTTATTTAAATTGATCGAAAATGAGGCCATTGCAACAGGTGAAGTAGGAGATTCAGATAACGAAATTTCTGTTTGAGTCATTTGAGATGAATATGGTATGATTCGTGTTCTCAGTGGTTTGTTGACAAAATTTTCAAAATCTTTCATGATATACCACACAACTCAAACTTAATCCATTTAAAAATTTTGGATCCATTGTCATCATTTGTTATAACATAATTTATGTGCATGATAAATATGATTTTTATAAAATAATAAACTAAATAAAAAATAATTATTAAATTAATAATAACTTACAATTTCTTGTTCGGATGCACTACTAGGTTTGGTATACTTGATTTGTTGTATTCATCCTTTAAACTTTGAAATCGCTGTATGCGACTCTCCAAAGATCTATTAGTTCTAACGAATATAGATGAGCTTGGTTTTTCATCATTATAAACCTTTGCAATACGGGTTATTTGCATATTACAAGTATGATTATCTTCATCAACGGTGCAACTCGAAGATCTAAAGCTAGCCATATTTATTTATTAATAATACTAAATAATAGTAGTTTCAGTACTGTTGAAGAAGTGTGAAAACTCTTTCTCATTTGAGCCAACCAAATATGTGTTGCTTTCAATATAGATGGAGTAAAGTACATTTATGCGGCAACTTTCCCAAATTTTAAAATAGTTACAATATGAAATGGTGATTTTAAATGCAGTCATATTTTTGCTAAATACAGCTCATTTAAAAAATAAAAATTTGAATTATAATAGATTATTACTACTTTATCCCTATAATCCCCAATTTAAAATATAATTAAAATCAAAATTCAAATTCGTAGCCCCATCTCCATCTACATTAAAATTCAAAATATATATTTCAATCTCGTCGTCTGCGAACCAACTTACCATTGGCATTGCTTTGAATATTCTACCTACTTTTCTTTTCTTTTTCCCCCTAAATATTCTATTAAAAATTTGATGCACTCGCTCTTCGACGAGGAAGATCTAGAAAAAAAAAATCGCGACACAACAGAGAGATGGATGGTCGTCTTCTGAATGAGCGACATCTTTTGTTGCCAAAGCTACACACGGCATCACTTAGTTGCTTGAATAAAATGAAAAATCTCAATATTGAAACTAGATGTTAGTTTAAACATTCAATAACTTTGTCCAAGATAAATCGTAAGAATGAAAATTCGTTAATCTTGAAAAATTCAAACAAAAAACATCTAAAAAATATCAAGATAAATTATTGTCACTACCTTAATGTATCACCCACTGGTAATCTTCAAGGCAATATTTATGGTGGGTTGGCTTCACGCAGTCTCGACAATAAATTTTATTTTTGATTAAAATGGGGTTGCGGCGATAAAATATATTTTTGATGCAAATGTGGCTGCGTTTTGATGAGTTTTCATGAGGGTATTGTATTTGTGTTTTAAGTTTAATTATTTTAATTAAATAGAATTAGAAGGGTGAAATATTATATATTATTATTTATTTTTTTAGGATGCTATATTTAGAAAAAATATGGTTGTATTTAGAATCATCCTATTAAAAAACCGTGCCCAGTATCAATAACACTGAAAATTGTCCATGTCAAAGTTTTAACATTTGTTTTTTTTATATAAATTTTAGACTCTAAATCTAGAGTGTCAAGTCCAATTCAAAATTTAAATTTAGTTATGTTGTTGGGTAGTATATATGATTTATGTCCATCAAATCTCATATCTTCATTTCATTTTGTTCAGTATCAATTTTTTATAATTTTACTATTTTGATATTCCAGTTATCTTCAAAGTTGACTATGCAGACTACGACCTTTCAATTCAAAATTGGAGTGAGGGCTTCTATCAACACTGAAAATCAAAAGAAGAGTATGTATATTAGAAGGTAATTATTTCAAAATTGTTACATAAGTTTACAAAATGAACTATGCAAAAATGTGAAAAATTAATAATGACAAACTCTCTCCCAAATATTATCAACCTATTTATTCTTCACAGTCCTAACTAAGCTCTCTAGTCTACAGAAGTTGTCATTAGTCTCCCTAGGACTGTGGGGCCCGCTGCCGACAAAGGTTAGCCGGCTTCGAAGGCTTGAGGTGTTGAACATTAGCTCCAACTTCATATTTGGTGAATTAACTCATTCGGTTTCCAGTTATCAGAGTCTGAAAAGTTTAGTATTGAGTAATAACTTGTTCAATGGAAGTGTTCCTGATCTAACAAGTTTATCATTGCTAGAAGAGGTGCATTTGAGTAACAACTATTTTGGGCCTAGTTTCCCATCATTAAGTAAAAATATGTCCACATTGATCTCGCAAGCAATTCTCTGAGATCAAAGATCCCCCAAGATTTGAAGAAAATTTAACAAGCTTCAATTTCTTGATGTTTCATCTAGTAAGCTGGTAGAGTCGTTCCCTTTGTTCTTGTTCGCATTGCCATCTGCTGAGCACATTAGCTTAGGTCAGAATCAGTTGAGTGGAGCATTCCCACCGAATGCTTCTTGCAGTGGACATCTTAATTTTGTGGATGCTTCAAACAATCTTCTATTGTAAAGTTGCCTTCTTGTCTTGCCTCCAAACTACGGAATAAGACATTTATTATAATGTGGAACTTTTTGTCAAATACAACCTCAAAGTATCAAAGGCCTAGTGCTTTCTGTCAGAAAGAGGCACTAGCTGTCATGCCTATAAAAAGAGCTTAGTTAGTAATTTAATACATTAAAAAATTAATAGCAAGCAATTGTGCGAATAATTTAAACAATCTATATATATAAAAAAAAGCTTGATTCTTAATTTTACATAAGTTCAAATTAAATATTTAAGTCAAGCAAAAATACTATAACCATCAAACATAAAAAAAACACGAAAAAATATAACAAACAATAAAATTTTAAAAAGGGAAAAGCTCTTTGGCCAGATTCTGGACAACCAGATAAGGAGAACAATGTCATTTTGACATGAAATTTATTATTATTTTATTATGACTGTTTAGTGCATTTTATCATTTTACATGAATGCCCTTTTTTTCACTTTATAGATTGTAGAGATTTATTTTAAATTTGAAAATCTTCTCTCTCTGCATTTATTGTAATTTATATTTCCAATACAATTTATCAAATATCACCAAATAATAGTTTAAATAATTATTTTAACTCTGACAAAGTATTATATATATATCATCACTCTATATTTAAAAAATTTAAATTGTTTGATAAAATTATAAAATATTTAATAGCTTATAAATGTATATCTTGAGAATAGGAAATGTATAAATACGAGATTTTAAAAAAATGTTTTGAATAATTATTAGTAAAGTTTCTGTAAAGTATTAAGAAAATATAAAATAATATATTGCTAGAAATGAAATTATAATTTATAGTATTACATTATATTATATTAAAAAATAAAATGATAACTAATATATAATAAATATTACACATATTTATAGTATCACACAAAATTAAAAAATTACGTATAAAATAAAAATATAATATAACACAATCTATATAGAGTGGGATTTATTTATACCCAGTTTCAGCTATCTATATAACAAAAATACCCAAAACATTATAGTGCTTTACAAAATACCCACTGCACAATTCTGACAAATTTCAGATGTAAAATGTCGTTATTTTCACAAAAAAACATGGTGATTGAGACATGTTGATAAAAAAATATAAATAAGTGTCGGTGAATTATTTATACTTGACCGAGCAGACCAATAATTCGTAAAATAAGTGTCGGTGAAATAATTTTTTTAAAAAAAAAGTAGGGTCGGTGCCACGTTGGTCGGTGTCAATTGTTGCGGAACCGACCCCGACGCCGACCAACGTGGCAAACATTTAAAAAAAATAAATTTTGCCACGTCAGTCGGTGTCGGCGCCACGTTGGTCGACGCCGCTGATTCCGACTGACGTGGCACTATTCCACGTTGGTCGGCGTCGAAGTCGGTGTCTTATAATGGACACCGACCCGGCACCGACCGGCCCCCACTCTCAAAAAAAAAAATACAAAGTGGTCCAAAATTTTGATTTCTTCCCATTCATTCCTTCGACCTTCGACATCGACTTCACCGTCGACTTCACCAAAAAAACCCTCTTGCCATTCTCACAAAATCGACCAACTCTTCGCATAAATTTAGCAACAATGGCCGCCCATAATGAGGTAAATATTTTCCACAATTTTCATCCATTTTTAACCGATTAATCTTGCTATTTTTCATTTATTTTTTTTTGTTGTGAAACTTGCGAAAATTATGTATGAAATTGTATAAATTACATGGAGTTGTTTGAATTGTGGTTAACAATGTGCTATTATGTAGTTGATTGATAATTGGTGATGTATTCTTGGCTTAATTTTGTAAAAAAACGAATTGGGGAAAAAATTAGGGCAAAAAATTTCATAATTTAGATTTATTTTGATTGATTAATATGGGTAACCAAGCATAATTAAATATAATTGATGATATAAGACTGGCAAAATTAGGTCCAAATGAATAGGTGCAAAAACAATTAGGCAAAAAAAAATTTAGTGTTAAATTATGATTTAGGGAAAATTATTTTATTAGTACCTAATTAGGAAAATTATTAAAATAGGGCTAAAATAAAATATAAATTAATTTTAATTTGAATTACGAATAATTGAAACCATAGATTTTATTTTAGGTACTATTAGATGCTTAATTGGTTTTAATTAAATTAATTATGTTGTGGATTTTATTTTTGTATAATTAGGGTTTAATTCGATCAAATTAATTTTCATGTTATTTATTTATTAAATTAATTATGTTGTGGATGCTTATTTAGGTATATATAGCTTTTATTAATTTAATATATCGTAAAGTAGTTGTAACGGAAACCGTTACACCGTGGTGTGAAACACCTAATTAAGTAATGCGTGTGATATGAGAGTATTATTGTATAACACGGGAGAATTCCGTGAACCACGATGGATAACCATAGTTATATTTAAATTAATGGTAACGGAAACCGTTACACCGTGGTGTAAAACACCAATTTAACTATTGCGTGTGATATGAGAGTATTATTATATAACACGGTAGAATAACGTGAACTAATTAATCATATGTTGAAATATTTTTAATATCGATAATGTTGAATTAAAATCTTTGGAGTACTCGTTATTAATAATATGTTGAATAATATGTGTAGGTTGAGTGGATTAGGCCTGCTTTCCGTGGTTTAACCACGAAGGTGACGTTATCCACGAAGACCACAGTACTGAAGGGGATTGCATCGACCTTAAAGTCATTGGGGGGGGGGATCCTTGGTTAATCAGTTTAGGGAAGGACCCTTTGGTTCTCTTTTAGTTTGGGAAAATAATGGTCCTAGTGCTTCCACTCCTTTAGTAGAGCTCTTAAGTTACCAAATTAAGAGTGATGATGATGATGATAATACAATGTTATTCTTGGTTGGTGGGAGAGTGATTCGTTTTGGGGTGCCTGAGTTTGCACTGGTTACTGGGTTGGGTTTTGGGGCCTCGTCCTTTGATCCTTGTTCTGATTATCATGATGTTCATTCTAGATCTTCTGTTTTTAGAAATTTCTGTGAAAATAAGCAACTGACAGCAAATGATCTGTTTAAGAAGTTTAAGGAGTGTACTGTACATCGTGAGGATCAATTGCTTTACTTGAGGGTCGCCAACATATTAGCTTGTTGGTGTTTTGTGTTGGGGTACCATGACAGGCGGTTAGTTGAGGGGTGGTTATATGTCCTAGTGGAGGATTTGGGTCGCTGGAATGCTTTCCTGTGGGGGGCTTATTCCTACCAAAGTTTACTACACTACATTTCAGCTATGCCTAGGACTAGAGACCGAGATGGCCTGAGCACGCTGAGTATTCATGGGCCTATTTGGGCTTTACAGGTATTATAGTAATTTAAAAAGCATGGCTTATAAATTATGATATAGATATTGTAGAGTTAACACTAATATGTTTGTAGGTATGGGCCTACGAGGCCATTCCGGAGTTGGGATTTGCATGTTGCAACCTCGTGAATCCTGAGGCGCTTCCACGGTTTGCTAAGTGGAAGTTTGTGAAAGCAAATGCAGACAAGTGGGGATCGTGGGGTGCTTTCTTTGCCAGAGATGAGGTATTATAAAAATTTGTTGTCTTGTCACAATATTTTAATTTTCTAATGATATTTCTTTAAATTGTAGATTAATGCTTACTCGATCTTACCTCCTTCTACTGATGAGGAAAATAAGGGCTATTACCAGTCTGCACTCATGCAACAGCCATTAGGCGTCAAATGGAGGCATCCCGACGTAGCCGTGCCTTCGAGGACGCAGAGGGGTGAGGGAGTGCATGTAGGGGGTAGAGATCATGAGAGGAGTGGGGGTATAGGAGATGAGGGGCACCGTGAGAGTGGTAATCCATCTCATGATGCGGCGGGGGAGGCCTCATCTAGTAGAGGTACTAGGAGGAGACGAAGCCCCTCTAGCAGCATGGGTAGGTTGATCAAGGATGCTGTGGATGAGATTAAGACTTTTGTATCCGATCTCATTCGTTCAACTAGATGTGCCCACGACACTGATGCTCATGGTTTGAGAGCGCCAGCATCTGGGGGGCACAGGAGTCCCCATCGCAGTCAGGTAATGTATTTTATATAGTTTGGTGAGGTATTTATTCTTACATGGTTGATGTTATGTTGATTGTTGAGCAGGGGTCTCGCTCGTCTGCTAGGCATAGTCGTTCTCGACAGTCCGGTGCGAGACGCAGCCAGTCTCCACATATAGAGCATCTGGCGGAGAATGAGAACCCGGTGGAGACTGAGCACCCGGTTGAGACTGAGCACCCAGTGGAGCATGAGTCGCGGCGCGATGATCAGGTGACATATTTTACTAAACTTTAATGATTAATATTAATGTTTAACATGCGTATCCTATTTGGGTACTTGTAGTTGGCACTTCATACTGGCAGTAGCCATAGGCGTAGTGGTTCACGTCATTCTGGATCTAGGCGTAGTGCTTCACAGCGTCATGATGATCAGGTACATACTTATATGAAGCTATTATGAAATATTACATTATAATTTTTGTTCAAATTTCCATATAGTTGTTGGACCAGCCTGAGAGTTCTAGAAGGCCATCTCGTGCACGACGGAGCGTAGAAAGACAAGAACATGTGCAGCATCCGCAGCCCAATCAAGAAGAACCGGTTTATTTGAATTTAAATAAAATAATTTTCTATATCGCAATTATTTGAATTTATAATTAATTAAATATATTTTCATTTCTAATTTGTAGATGCTTCTTGATAATATACCAGCCCACTGGTCTTATCAGTTAGAGCAGAACTATTTCGAATGGGTGAGAGAGGGTACCGTCTCACGGGTGTTTATGCACTATCCAATTATAATGAACAAGCAATACTTTGATAAGGTTCAGGATGCGAGCATCGATTTATTCTTTGATACGGTGGAGCATGTTTGTTTGTGTTTGCAACACAAGTTCAATGATGCGAATATAACCTCATGCCGGTTCATGCGACCATCATTCTTTGTAAGTATCACAATTCTTATTATATATTGTTTCCAAAAAAAATACTGATTATCTTGTGTTGGCAGATTCACATGAGGACTGCGTTTCGGCCGTCAGCATTGGCGAGAGGAGGTCGATTTGAGCCAGAGGTTTTGCTTGAATACATGACTGGGACTGATCATGCTCTATCTCGTCCATTGAAGACTGCACATACTGTAAGTGATATATTTATTTGTAAACTTTAAATAGTTTTGAAATAAGCTATTACCTTATTATTTATCTCATGTCATGCAGCTTCTAGTGCCATGTAATCTCCTTAAGCGTTGGTACACTGTGAAATTAGAGGTGGCTACATGGACATGCACTGTGTATGATCCATACATGGCATACACTACTGCCCAAGAGAGAGCTGTCAGACAGGCTGAGATCAAGAAGATGACAGATCACATGAGGCATTTCTTCCAGATTGGAGGATATTTTGATGATAATGCATTTTCATATCAGATTCCTCCGAACAAAGAGATGACGGTCCGATGGGCGAGGCTTTTTCATGGCAGACATCCCAATCATGATGCTGTATATGCATGCGCAGTTATGGAGATGTTAGTTTTCCAAAGGCCCAGTGTTGAATGGATCGAAGATCCATCTAAGACAAGCTACTATCGTCAGTATTTAGCTGAGCTAATATTTGGTGATACTATCCCACATGAAGTATAATTCTATTTGTTTATTTGTTGTATTTTGGTGACACTAACCATGTTTTATTATATTGAATGTTATATTACTTTACTAATCAGATTTTATATATAACTGCACCATTTTGAATAATTAAAATTACAAACATTATGCAAACTAAATGGATACATCAATTAAAATGAAAATGATCTGATTTAGAGCAAAATAAACGTTAAGAGTTTGTAGCTCGCTCCGGACACAATTGCCTCGTATGTTGTTCAGATCCACACACACTACAACGTTTATGCGAGCGACGTCTACTAGTGGAAACTCGTGCATGCTCCGCACCAGATGGTCTTCGACTATTCCTAGGACGACCTGCTCGACGAGTGATGTTTGGAGGCAGTACTTTAATTGATCGTGCTTGATTTGAAACTTGCCACTCACGATGAGGTGGCAGAGAATGCACGGTTCCACTGTATATCAGTCGTGCATTATTCGTCTTGTAATAATTGTGAATGTAATCGTACAAATTGTAAACATTGGTCCTGCAAAGTAATAATAACAAGTCAACAGAGTATTGAAATGATTAATTCAACAATTGCATGAGAGCATGGTATCGAAACATACCGGATAGCAGCAATTGCATGAGAGCATGGTATCAAATCAAGCTGCCACTCACGGCATTGACAGGTCCTCAAATTCAAGTCGACCAACCAGGTTTGTTCATCGTCACTGATCTTGAATTTCCCCTCGGATATTTTAACAACCATATAGCTATGCGACAACTCAACAAGGGGAAATACCTTCTGAACGGCCTCCTCTGTCAATGGGTCTTCTCGTGCTGCAGCCTTAGCTCGTCTTTCATCAAACCATTTTTCGATGATAACTCGGTATGATTCAATCATGGAACATATGGGCAAACGACGAGCATCTAGCAGTCTTGCATTAAAGACCTCTGCCGCATTTGTGGTCAAGAAGTTGTAACGATTCACCGGACACTGTGACCTTGCCCACTTATCAGGTCCAACAGTGATGAGCTTCTCGAATGCAGCAGGATTGCCTTCGTTAATTCTATCCATAGCTTGCCTGAAGTCCACTCCACGATATGCATAAGCAGCCCGTTGATACAGCTTTACGATGCCCGGACCATATCCTGTGAGCTTATTTAGCAGATGGTAGTAACAAAGACCGTGTGCTGTTCCTGGAAATATATCACTTACCGCATTTGAGATGCTAATGTGCTGGTCGGATACGATGAGTGCATCGGAGGTCAATTGGAAAGAATTCCGTAGACGAGCCATAAACCATCTCCAACTCTCGTCATTCTCGATCGGACCGACACCAATAGCTAGAGGGAACACATTTTCGTTGCCATCTTTCGTAACAGCAACAAACATAATGCCTTTGTTTCTCCCCTTTAGATGCGTGCCATCGACAACGATCACTGGTCTTAATAAATTGCACTGGTAGGCACTTCGAGAAACACCTAGGGCTACAAAGCAATGTTTAAATGTTCCATCTGCTTCAAGATCAAGAGATGTTACCGTGCCTGGATTGTATTGCTCCAGCACTTCAAGGTATTGTGGCAGCTTTTCAAACGATTCGGCTATACTGCCGTACAGAAGTGAAATAGCAGCATTACGAGCACGCAAAGCAATACCGTAAGTTGTTTGAATTCCAAATGAAGACTGCAGCTCGGCCATAATCTCTCGGGGCTTACTTATTGCCCCGTAAAGACGCATCCTTCTTGCAAAATATGCAGCTGCAGCCTTCGAACGGATAGATCTGGCACCGACTCCCGCAAGATTGATCTGACAATTATGATTTGGTTCAAATTTGCGCACAATCCAGCACTTACTCCTGCATCTTGCACGTATTACAAATGAGCAATTCGTCGATCTCTTGCAAACATACTCGACGCGTTCATGATCGGAGCGCCGTACTTTAAACTCCTGCCGATTCTCCATATGCCACAGTGCCACAGCAATGAACAATTCATCTTTACTCCAATACAAGGAGTTCAACGACAATTCTGTCTCTAGTATAGCCGAAACATCTTTCACAGCAGCCGAATGGGAAGTCTCGCCTTCCCTAATTGGAAGCAACCAATTATTTAATTCAACATCCACTTGACATCCTTCTGGTAGAGGATGTGTCGGCATAAGATTTGAGATAAAAGTGGACATACCGCCAGCATTTCGGATCCAGGCTGAGAATTCAGCAACAGTACAATTAAGACGAAAATTACTATCGTCTCTGAAAGACTCATCATCCGAATCAGATGACTCCTCATCCAGATTTGCTTCATCATCATCATCGAGTTCCACATGGCCACCACCAATTACAGTTGGAACTTCTTGGGTTACAACAGGATCCACATGCTCCTCCTCTTCCTCGTTTTCTTCAACAGGAGCCTCTTCATTTAGGTCGGGAACTTGTGAGCCACTACCGCTTGCACTTTGATCAGCAAAAGTATTAAAGAGACCATGACCATAAGAATCGAAATTGGTGTTCGGAGATGCACCAAAATACATCAAAGACCCAAATCTTTGAAGGTCATCAGCCGTTGGACTAAAATACTGGTTCGGTGGTGGACTCACTGGAGATAAAAATGGTCTGTATGGTGAGGGCTGTCGCTGTGAAGTCCCAACACCAGCAGCACCAACACCACCCTTCATAATAACAAAAATATTGGGCTCCGAATATAGAGCACAAAGACGCAGCAACTCCAAATCATTCGTCAACAAAGATTTCACAATTCTTCCGCTGCGGCTTTGAGACGTATAATACAAATTATACTCACCAAATATATATTCAGCATCAAAAATCTGTTGAATGTTGCTTCTCAAATAATTTACGGACATATTGGTGGATGGAACGTAAATCAATCGTTCTTGTCCACCAATATAGTTGCACGAATCATCCAATTGACCATTGTAGTGAATAAAAATTGAACACCAATTCTCCATCTTTACGAAGATATAAACTGAAAGAATTCAAAATGAGTAGAAAGAATACCTTAAAAATGGAGAAAAAAATGTAGAAGACCGTGTGTTTTCGTGTGTTTTTCTTCGAATTTGAGTGTAAGAGTGAAGAGCACCGATTTATAATTCGATCTCAATTATGAGTACACCTACATTCACGTGCATGCACAAATTTTCTCTGAATTTTGAAGCAGAACCGCTCGTACATTCACGTGCATGCACAAATTGTAAAAATTTCGAAATTAAAAAAAAAAAAATAGGGTCGGTGTCGAAGTCGGTGCCTTTACATTGGCACCGACCTCGGCACCGACCAAATGTTATAATTAAAAAAAAATATTCTGCCGACAGTCGGTGTCGAGTTCGACGCCAAACACGACACCGACTTACGTGGCGTCGACCACATTTAAAATTATTAAATATTGAGTCGGTGTCGAGGTCGTTGTCAAGCACACGACACCGACCTCGCCACCGACTTCATGAAATATTTTTTTTTTAATATCCGGTCTTAGTCTTTTGGTCAAATGCATATTTTCTAAATTTAATATTAACTTTATCCAATTAAAAAATAAAATAATAGACGCCTGATTTGATATTTGGTAATGATTTGATCATCATTAACTAATTATCTTATCGATTTCATGCAAAAACGAACTCTGATTGTGGCAGTGGGTATTTCTTAAAGCAATATAATGTTTTGGGTATATTTGTAATGCATTTAGTAGGAGTGGTTATTTTAAATATTTTCCTCATCTATATAACACTAATCGAGTCGAGCTCGAGCACGAGCACAAGCTACTAAAGTAATTGTCAAGCTCGAGTTTCATGATACTCAATTTGATAGACTCGCGAGCCTTATCGAGCTCGAGCTTTAATCAAGCCCAAGTCGAGCTAAGTTTACGAGTCTTATCGAACTTAAGATAGCACTCGGTTTCACTCAGGTGGCACTCGGTAGCTCTCCGCAAATTTTTTTTTAATTTGAAAATAGTACTCGGTCTCACCCAAGTGGCACTCAACAATTATATATTTATTAATTTTTAGAATAACATTCGGTCACACCATGGTGACACTCGATAGCACTCGACAATCATATATCCTTAATTTATATTTCAATGAAAAGTCTTCATAAAGATTAATAATAATTAAATTATTATCTTGTATAATTTATATTTAATTCTTTTTTATGCAATGAAAATATTTATTGAACTATGGTATGAAATGAATTAATGTAATCATAGAACTACATAATAAGATTGAAGTTACAACATCTCATTATATTATAAATTAAAATAATTGATGCTCATATATATTATATATTACAATTTTACGCATTAAGACTTTATAATAATAAAATGGTAACTCAATATTGAATTATGGCATAAATTATCTTCTAAAACTAAATAATAATACTCATAATATTGAGTTGTGATTATAATATTATAAAATAAAAAATAACATATATATACACATATTAACATATAATATTAAGATAATGCAGTTTACAAGATAATATAATATAACATGAACAAATAAATTTATTGTTGAATTATAAAATTAAGAGTAAAAAATGAAAAGATTTTAATTTTACGGAAATGAGTAATATTAAATTAAAGGGGCACAAGTATTTTTGTAGAATAAAAAAAGTTAATGTATTTAAGATATAGTTGTATTTAAAGTTTAATTAAGCTAGGGATAATATAGTAAACTGATATTTATATTTCTACAATAATAAATAATAAATGCAGTTTTATTTGATTTTGGTTGACCAGAATCTGGCCATTTAGCACTACCCTTTTAAAAAACCAATAGCTAGCAAAACTATGAGAAGTCAACAGTATCGTAATTATGAAAATGAATAGCCAAAAAAATTGTTCAAGTTTTGGCTATAAGAAATCAGAGATTTCATAAATGGATCTAGAGTTAGGGTTTCATAATTTCTAACAAATATAAATTTATTTTTTAAGGTGTGTCATTTGATTTAGAGAAATTTAAAATTATATATAATCAAAGGTAAATAGGGGAAAATACTCTAAATTATTGATATTTTTTGAAAAATATCACAATCTATTACTAGTAGTTAAAAATACCCTAAACTTTACTTCCATCTTATACCAAAATGAATTAACACCATTAAATTTTTATGATTCAACCGTTAAATGTTATTTGACATCCAATGTGGCATTCACGTGGCAAATAAAAAAATAATAATACCCTAATCTATTGATTTTTTTGGAAAAATGACTCAAAGTATTACTTTTAGTTAAAAATACCACAATCTTTAATTTTATATATGAATTATACCAAAACGGATTAATACCGACAACTCCGTTTGAAATTTGTGAATATCCCAAAGTAAAATCTCATTTATTTAGAAACATATAAAAATCAATGGTTTTGTATTGAAAATAAATTAAAAAAAATAATCCGTGAACATAACATATTTAAGAGTTCTTTAATCGTAAGAAAATATTTGTTCATGAAGTTAGATTTATCCCGAAAGAATAAATAATTATGACTATTATTTTGAATTGCAAGCTATAAATAATTAATATTATCTAATGATTCTTTTAGCTGGATATCAAGTATAGTGCATATCTTATTAATTGGTATAATTAATAAGTAAAATTAAAGATTAAGGTATTTTTAACTAAAAATAATACTTTGGGGTATTTTTCCAAAAAAAATCAATAGATTAGGGTATTATTATGTTTGATTTACCACGTGGATGTCACATGGGATACCAAGTGGCATTTAACGACTGAATCATCAAAATTTAACGGTGTTTACTCATTTTGGTATAATAATTCATAGACATAAGTAAAGATTATGGTATTTCTAACTAACGGAAATAGATTGAGATATTTTTCCGAAAACATCAATAGATTTAGATTATTTTTCCCTATTTACCCTACAATCAAACACAATTTACTTTAAGAAATTCAAGCTGAAGTGTTCGCATATAGCAAAATTTTGCTGAAATATTTTTATTGTTTATGTGTACTAAAATAATTAAACTTATACTATGAAATGAAATTGGTGTCAGGTGTTATTTTTAGAGGAAAGTTGCAAAATTATGATTATTGTACCTTTTTTGTTTTAGTATTGTAGATGTTGTATATTATGAAACATTACAAGATTTATAATGTAAGGATATGTTTCCATTATGAAACACTTTTTATGTACACAACTATTTATACATGCTATAATTATAAATAATATTCATTTATTTATTTCAATACTTAAGTATAATATGTGTAACACACCAGTAAAATACTAATAATAAATGAAAAGGAAACAAGAAGGGTTTGAAAAGATTGCTTGTGTGATTGAATATGAATAGAACATATCTTATTTATAGGTGAAAGAAAATGAGATAAGATAAAAATGAACGATGTATGTTTAAAGAGAATTGTAGTGAATGGTTGAGATCGATCTAATAGATTTTTTTGGATAAGATAACGATCTAATGGTATATATCAAAAGGGAATAATATTCAACTGCTCAAATCAAAATTTTAAATTGTATGGTTATATTATGTTAAATAGAATGGTTATTTTGTGTGAAAAACTAATTTATTATAGTCTTGTAAAATAAATTATTTAAATTCAATTGCCAATTTTTAATTTGGAATTAGATAATTAAAAAATATGAAAATATAATATAATAATTTGATTAATAAAATTAAATAAGTAGTAGAAGAATCAAAACGAAATATTTTTTATAGAATGAAGTATAGAATTGATGCCGGAGATGATAAATAAAAACTGGAAAACTAACTTCAAAATAAAATAAAAAGTGTTAGCATTATAGAGTTAGCTGTTAGACACAGTCTCACATCTAATAACCGAAGTAACAATAATTACGAATCTCACTTCTTACTGATCTTGTATAATACATTACAACAAAGTCATTTCCAACTAAGCAAAATTGGCTTTAGAAAATACTCAGAACCCAACTACAAGTCAAGCAAATTATATGAAAAAAATGAACTGATAATCTTGAGAATCTCTCTCTGTTGGGTGCACAGACCTACTACCAAGGTAGGTATGGAGTTCTTTGCTGCTGCTATGGAGATCAATAGAGACGAATGCTATGCTTATAAATGGGGTGTAAAGCTGTTTATTTCAAACAATTCTCCTACAAACTTCAAACTGTGATACAAGACACTGCAGGTTACAACGAAATTGTTTTATCATCAGCAACAACAACAAAAAAAAAAAAAAAAAGCATGATATACACTTGAATTGGAATTGATACTACACACAAAGAAAGCTATTCGATCAAATAGCATCTACAATCTACAACAATAGTGTAGTGTATCAAAGTAAGAGAAGCTCAGACATTTTCAATCACCACCAAGGCTCATGAAAATGAATCTAGGCCGTCTGCAGTTTCACTGATCTAGCTTTGTGGAATGCATGCTACAAACTTACTACTTTCAAACCTCAAACTCGACACCCTTTTCTTTGCTGCGGAGTTGGATCCACCATCATCATCCTCAGCAAGAAACCTAGGCTTGCCATCAGGGGCAGACATCAGATCCATCAGATTGCTCCGAACCCCCAAGTCGGATTGCACTCTCCGTGGAGTTGACAATGGAGTTCCAGCTTTGGCATCCCCATCATCACCATTCTCCAGACCACCACCTATGCCCTTGGATGTCACTTGAGCATTTCTCGAATGCACCGGCTTACCAACAGTGTCCACCATCAGACAAGGATTGGCAATGCCGTTCCAAGAATGAACTGGGACTAGTTTACTCAACTCACTCAGACAATCAGCCACCTCCTTCATCGATGGCCTTCTCTCCCTACAAGATCTAACACATTTTGCAGCTACCACTGCCAAGGTTTTCCTCACAGAGGCATCCTTGGGGGGAACAATCCTAGTATCATAAATAGACAGCAGTTTCCCTCTCCTAATCAAGGGAATAGCCCAATCTACAATGGAAGGAGGCGAATGTGCAACATCAATCGCCTTCCTCCCACTAATTATTTCAAGAAGCAATATCCCAAAGCTAAACACATCAGTTTTTGTGCTCAGATTATCAGGGGTGACATAACCAGGATCCAAGTACCCCATTGTACCTGCAGGAGGAGTGGACCTCAACCTACAATCATCCACGCATCTCAAAGCCAGCCCAAAATCTCCTAATCTAGCATTGAAGTTCCTATCAATCAATACATTTGCAGATTTGATATCCCTATGAATTACAGGTGGGTTCAAAGAATGCAATATATCAATGGCTAGCGCAGTTTGCAAAGCCAGTTTTATCCTCCTGCCCCAATTGGGAGGAGGGCGTGAATTCGAATGCAAAACATCATAAAGAGTACCGTTGCTCATGAACTCGACCACCATGAGGCGATCTTGGGAGTTGTTCTTGGTGAATCCGACAAGATTAACTAATCTCGGGCTCTGCAGCCTGGACAAAATGTCGATTTCGTTGTCGAACTCATTTGGGTTTTCGGAAATGGACAATCTTTGAGCAGTTCTCGAGGGCTTCTTGACGGCGACGAGGCGGCCCCCGCGAAGAACGGCTTTGTAGACGAGTCCATGGCTGCCCCGGCCCAGCAGCTTCGTCTCCGAGAAGTTGTTGGTGGCTAATTCAAGATCTTTGTAGTTGAATTCTTGGATTTTGATGGGCTTGTCTTTGGACTTTGCCTTATCTGAGTGGTAACGGAATTTGGTAGATGATGTAGAAGGGTGGGAATCAACAGTTGAGATGGATGATTCTGCTTTACATGAGAGATAGCCCATCACGATTCTTGGGTTGGAGAGTAATGTTGAATGCGAGTATCTATATATGCTTGTGATGGAAATGGAATCGAGGTTTGGGGAGAGCCGGTTGGCCGTGTGGAACTGTGTAGAATGAAGAACATGAAGAGAGAGAGAGAGAGAGAGAGATTAGTGAGTTGACTGTAATCGATAATGGAGTTTGCAATGGGTAATGATTAGGATTAAGAAAATGGTGCTCCACAGTGAAGAAAACTTCAATATTCGACAACGACGACTTTCTGGAAGCATCAAATATATAAAACGGAAATGGAGGATTGATCGTACGGTCAACTGCAAATTTGGACAACTAAAAACTTATAAATTAGGGAAGGTTTAGACATATCTAAACGATTTAGGCGGATTTTATCCATTAATCCAAACTCAAATCCATATAATATATCCTAATTGGGGATTAATAAACCTTATTTGGGATGAATCAACCTATTTGAATTGGATAAAATCCGCCTAAACCGTTTAGGCCTGCCTAACGCCTAAATTTATATGTTTAACTTCAAATTGAAGGGATATAATCTTGAAAAATGAACGACTATAAATTATGTTTGTTGATTCAATCTCAATAACTGCATTACAAAGGAATTGTTCTTTTCAACATGCCAATGAATTAAAGTTGGGGTGGTTTTCGGAAAATTGACAGATATCAGATGCACTAAAAGATCGAGTAAAAAGTGTTATTTTTTTTTAAAGTTTTTTCAAACAATAAGTTGGATTTTTTTTTTCAAAAGCTCCCTACCTAAAATCAATAGAATCGAATTGTTTGCGTTGGGATGGGAAAATAGGAGTGAAAAGGAAGCAATTTGTTCTTCATCGAGACTGCTTTTTGGGCAACTTTTGGCCGTCTTTCCCGCAGATCCACATTGATAAATCTTCCGACAAATTGTCGTTAACTTAGCACAAAACAGAAAATAGACTACATCAATTCTCTCACCTAATTCTTATTGGTCGAATTGAATACATATTATTACAATATTGTTTTCCAGAAAAGAAAAATATTACAAGTTGATTATATTTCTAGAGATGCTAAAAGGGAAAAGACGAGATTGCAATTTGCACCGGATTCTCGACCTTTAGCCTCTCTCTCTCAAATCAATTTCAATCAAATTAACAACACCCATCGTTATAGATTAAATCATATAAAAATATAAGATATGAGCCCTTACCCTTAAGAAGGTGAATTGACAGTTGAGAGAGAGAGAGAGATGTGTGCAGAACAGAATCCCACATTAATCAACAGAAAATATATTCTTGATAAAACAGAGCACCATATTAAACTACTTGGAATCAAGGTGAGATGCAATTATACCATAGTGATTAGTGATTACACAATTTCAACCAGTAGATATATCTCTATTCTTACATATACAACAAGAAATTTTCAATTTCAAATAAAATATAATTACAAGTATAATAAATAACTATAACAACCTCAGGTTGGGGGCAAACCAGACCAGACCAGGCCTTTATTTTCCATGTCCCAAGTTGGTAATCAAATCCCAACTGCAGTAATGATTTACATTTTACTATAGTAAGAACTCCTCTACTACTCCGTCCACTATGGGTTCGTTGGCATTGCGCGGTGCTGTCCTGCAGAGGCAGCATTGACAATTACCCTACAACGGAGTTTGATTGTCTAAATTCTAGCTAGAAACACGAAGTGACATGCTAAGAGAAGGGAGATATCTTAGTAATCAAACAGGCAAGACATACTAACCTTAGACCTGACATTCTCATATCTCAAGCAACAAGAGTTTCATACCCATCATATGATCCCAATAGACATATTGATATACATATAGATCCACCAACTTTACATTTTAGGCATTCAGTGATTCTGATCTATATTAAAGTGGCTAGAATTCAGTTATCTATAGATCATTTTCTGCAGACATAAGAGCTTCAACAAGTGAACTTGTTTTAGTAGGTCAAACCATTTCATTGGAAGGATAGAATGCTGTGAACTTTGGCATAATAGTTAAACTTGTAGTTATACTAAATTAAGTTAAGGGACAGGTGAAAGTGACATTTACCGCGATAGTTTGACCCTAGTGAGAGCATCATTCTAAAAAGGGTTGCAGATATTATCTATACCACCACCTAGCAGAAAATTAAAATTACCTAGTAGAAGGCGGGGAGGGGCAAGGAAGAAACTCAGCGTGAACTGGAAGTATGTTGTGAAATCACAGTTACAGGATTATGTAGGATCCAAGAGCCAGTTGATTCCCAAATGACTGCAATCAATTAAATCCTTGAGTTGATTTAGAGCTGCATATCTATGTTGTAATAGCAAGCGCCGTGAGTTATCTGCTTGCTCCAGATTCTTGCCACTTCTTTTGCGAGGCAATTTTTTTGAAATGCTTTTCCACTTCGATTCAAATTGATAAGCTACATGTATGGAAACAGCCGTGTTACTGGGCAATATATGATAGGACACCATAAGCTCATGCTTAGCAAGTAAAGGGAAATACAGTGAGTGATGGTAAAGAACAACAAAATCTTAAGTACAAAAAAAGACCTCTTTTATGAGAGCAGAGTTGATAGTGTTAAAAGTATCAATACTTTACTTAGCTTCAATCGGTTATTCCAGAAGACAGACCATTTATATGTTTTTGAGGAAAAATCAGCAATCGGTTATTCCAGAAGACAGACCATTTATATGTTTTTGAGGAAAAATCAGAGTCCATCTCGATACACCCCAATGGTGGACATCCTGTGTGTAAAGATCCTCTTAATGAGAGATCTCGAGATCAATCCTTCCAAGCTTATAATATACTCCCCATGTCCCAATTAAATAGACCCTTTTCTTTTCGGCACGGGAATTAAGACTATGAGTATAAGTGGAATTAATATTTTATTGTTGAGTGTGAAAAGGTTGCTATTTTTGGAAAGAGTTCAATTTAGTTGGGACGCACGATTTGGTAAGTGGGTCTATTCTGCTGGGACGGTGGGAGTATTTGGAAAGTAGTGACTCAAAATTCTCACAAAGAGAAGCACAAGTACACGAAATAACAACAATGGCATGATGTGAAGGACATTTGGTAGAACTAAAGGGTTTGTTGGAGAGTTCGATATGCTGGTTATCGTGTATATAAAGAAGTGTCCCTTGCTGTAGACTGTAAAGACAAATTGTTGCTTATGGAAATCATTAATCACTGCCCCATGTTTATTTTCTATTCCTTTTCTAGAGCATATCATGAAATGGGTAATTTGCACATATTTATAGTTGATATAGAACATACAGTCAAAGCGGCCTTTTGCTAAACTTGAGCATCCAAGTAAGCTTGAAAAACCAAGGGAAGCTTCTCTATATAATCTTTCTTTCTTTTATCTCTTTAATGAGAAGTTTTTTGTAAAATTTAACATGGTGTGAATGACAAATAGTGTATATAATACAGTAGAAGCAGGCAGACGGGCAGGAAGAAGATAGATCAATTGTTAAAGCATTTCAATCCTCTTAACACAATTTTATTTACATTAATATTAGATATGTCAAAGATCTTGCGGAATAGTTTGAAGAGATGCTGATTATAGATGAAGCTTTACTGTCTCACTGAGCACAGAAAAGCTAATGCATTGGTAAAATGAATCCATCGCAATAGCACTCAAGATTTGTGCTCGAACTGTAGGGATGTCACCACGAAAGGATGATGAGCACCAAGAAACGTATTTTTGAGGGACCTAACCAGAATTCTTAAATGGGTTAGTTACCTTTACTTTTATCCAAAAATCCCTGTATAAGACACGCACAAATCCACGGCCTTCCTGCACTGGATGCTTTGGCACCACCCGTTAGCTCACCATTGTGTTGTTTCAGTCTGAAAAGGCAAAAACCTCAGTGAAGAAACACCATAGCCCTTGTGATATCTGAGATGGAAATTCTTTCAGGCAAAAAAAACTTAATCAACGCACAACATATGAGCTTTACTTCAGAAACGGGATTTATAAATAAAAATAATGCAGAATGCCCTAACAAGAGACACGATATACATATATATACAGATACACACATGGTGAATGTGCACGTAAGAACATAAAAAAATGCAGGGAAAAAGAAATTGCAATCAAATAATAACAAATACTCCACGTATTCGATCAAAATTCTTGATTATAACCAAGCTTAATACGGAAAACGAGAATGTTATACCGGCGGGAGAAATTATTGGTGACGCCAACATAGGTCTTGATCGGTGGGTTGCTAGAGAGGATTAGATAAACAGTCCACGGATTTTCAGGTGAAGATGTTGAAGCAGATGATGAGGGTTTCTTCGACGACTTGATTTGGGGCAAATTATTTGGTGGGATTATCGATGAATTTGCTGATTTGGTAATGGGAAGAACAGATTTTGAATGAGGTTTTAGTGATTTGAACGTTCTTGTCAACGGCGTCGCCATGGTCGAAAAATGGTAGTTCCTTTGGCTGAAGCAAAGTTGTTTCTTGGGTATTTGACCGTTAATGGCGTTGTTATTATTATTATTATTATTATTATGAACCTCCAAATATGAAAAATATGTATTTAAAAAAAGACTAAGAATAAATATGGTTTTGGTGTTTGAATTTATTGTAATCATGCTTAAAAAAGGAATTTCTTACCAAGTGTTATATCATAAGTAAATTTGTAATTTAACAAATAATATCTATTATTGAAAAAGCAATATAATGTTGGGAAAATATGCAAATTTATCCCAAACTTTGGATGAGTTCCCAATTTTATCCCAAACTTTTAAATATATCAATTTCAGGCCTAAACTTTGAATGAGTTCCCAATTTTATCCCAAACTTCTAAATATAACAATTTTAGTCTAGACTTTGAATTTTTTCCCACCTGTTTATATTTAAATATAAAAAATCTTACATAAACACAAATAATTGCATGTCATACACAAAAATCCTTCACGAACACTACTCTTCCATGTCATTTCATTCATGAAATGACATTCATAAAGTTTTTATTACGAATAAGAAATTTTAGAGTCTTATATATTCATAAAACTCGTGACATCTTTATAAAATATAATAAACTTTAGATAAATATATTTGATACATTATTGAATATGACTTGATTTTATGTCTTTATTCGTTTTAATAATAAAAACAAATATATTTAAATTATTATTTTAGATCTTATTTTAAAACAAATTATTCACGAAAATAATATTCTTTTAGAAAATTATCTTAATTTGAAAGTAGAATATATAGTGAAGATTTATATAGTATGATATGTAAATATGTGTGTCCACGTAAGATTTTCGATGTTTAAATATTGACAATGGGAACTCATTCAAAATTTAGGCCAAAATTGTTATATTTAAAAGTCTGGGATAGAATTGGGAACTCCTTCAAAGTTTAAGACTGAAATTGTTATATTGAAAAGTTTGGGATAAAATTGGGAACTCATTCAAAGTTTGGGATATATTTGTATATTTTCCCTATAATGTTTGCTAAAACTATAATCTAATTCTCATCATTTCATTTTGTTGCAAAAAGTAAAATAAAATAAAATTGTGAGGTAAAAACTCAAACCATGCTTTAGCAGCAAACAATTTGATTTTCATATACAATTCGGAGTATAGTTCACGATCCAAAAAAACATATCTGTTTGATGTTGAATTTTTTGGTTCTTTTTAAGAATACTAAAGTAAAAATGGAAGAACTAATTAATGATAGAAGTGCAATTAATAGATTAAACACTATTAATAAATTGTTGTGGAGTTGATGCTTTTTATTGTTTATTGCTTTAGCAAATTTTAATGTATTTAAATATAATAAATAAGGTATTACTTATATATTGTATCTCTCGATAAATTAATGTAACTATTCAGCTGAAATAACTCTTCGAACAGTCGCGACTTTCTGTTCAAAGCTTCCAATTGTTGTGCCGAAGCACTTCTTCGAAGCCAAGATATGGACGAAAACTGGACGTGTCCTTCGGTCCAGAAATATCCTAATAGAAGAGATTTTCTTGATCACGTTTTAGTTTATATTTTCACTTGTTGACAACATTTTGGACTTTTTCGGATTTTCTTCTTTCATGAATCTGGAAGTGGGCTTGCATATTTCTGAGTCATAACAATACTTATATCGTAAAATTAACATAGATTATTAGATGAGGCATTTTATAGGGAGACTTGATTTGTATACTTAAGACATTGGATTAAAGTACATCTTCATTAATAATATGCCACTGAGTATTAGCTTAAATGCAAATATAAGCAATTACGTATTGATTGTTAGATGATTTGACACAATTTTTTATTAAGTAACTTGGAATTTGGAAAGAACAGCAGTTTCAATAGCAAAACCACACAGAGAAAAAAAGCATAAAAGAAAACAAAATGTTACCTTTAATTATTTGTTTATGAATTAATATTTCTTTTATTACACTTAACCAAAAAAAAAAAAAAAAAGTACAGTAGTATTAGATGGCAATATTCTATGATTCAGAAGCCGGATGTGTAGAAAAACATTACAACAATTCAGCTCAAAATCAAGGTGTGTATGACTAATTATCTTAACCCTATCAGTGTCCTCACAACTATCTTTCCTCGAACTGTTTCGAATCAAAAAAATATGTAATAACTTATCTCATGTTTTGCCTTGTCTTCATCATTCTTTTGAGCGTCGACAGCCAAAAGTTGCACTCATCCCAGTCACTTGTAGTGAGAAGCACCTGTATGATACATATCAATATACCATTACCATTTTGATAAATTGATTGATCACATTTGACGTATTAATCGAAATCGTTGTGTACCTGGATTTGGAGGGCAGTAGCAAAGTCACCTTTGTCCAGGGCCTGGCATAGTTGTACAAGCTTCTCTGCAGCATTTTTAGAGATGTCTCCACTGTTTAATTTTGCAAACAAGGCACCTAACTTCCTAGAGTTGTCCTCTATTTCCCGTTTCTTGGCTGGATTTGCACGCGATCCTCCCACTGCCTCGCTTGTCTCATTGAAAAGTCTTGTTAAAGTAGAGATAACAGGCTTCTGATGCGCTGTTGTTGATTAAAAGAGAAGAAAGAAAGATGAACGGATACATACATGTCTGTCAGAGATCAACAAAATCATAGTCTGGAAAGAATATGGTGTGCATATAAGTGTTTCTCCTAAATTCATAATTGTGTCTGATATATTTACATACACAAGATTTGCTTAGGCTAGGTTCACCATCAACATTCTTACAGGGTTGGACACTGTCAGCTTAATTAGTCTGTGTTATAAATCATCTTTCTGAGTAGCTATACCCAGTCCCCAGAAAACTCATTACTCTTATTGCACCATGAAGATTGTTTTGTTTTCAACAAATTTACCAATTAGAACAAAAAATAAAGGCCATGATTCCTTTTTTACCTTGAGTTGGGGGTTGTATGATAGAATAACATTCTCATATATTTGGAAAGGGATGAAAATATGAATCTCTCAGATTGAATAATACTGCCCATTACCCACTAACCAAAAGAACCAAGAGAATTATACGAGTGATGTTAATCATCTTTCCATCCCATCTGTTCATCTTGATTTAGAAAGAAATCCCTTGCAATCAGAACAATATAAATAATAAACAATGAAAAGCATTTCTTAACAAATGAGAGAAAAATTACCGGGTACATTTGAAGTATCAACAGTCTGTACAGTTGGTGGGGGAGCAGCAGGAATAACAGGCGGTTGTACAGGAGCAGGCTGGGTAGGACTCGGAGGTTGCGATGAACTCATACCAGGCATTTGCACCCCCGAATTACTTACTGGCATGAAAACTCTAGGTGGTGGAGTAGGAGCCATGACCTGTGACAATGTCTGCACCGGAGTTGGTCCAACATGAGATGTGTTAACCCCGTATGCACCACCAGGAGGTCCAGGTTGATAACTAGTGTTGGCAGTCCCCTAAGCGAGATCAGAAAAAATCAGAATGGTAGTTAAAACTAACAGCTGAATCAATAATGTAAGTGGAGTAGCATACTGGATATAACTGAGACGCCAAAGTTGATGGCTGTTGATATTGCTCCAAGTTCTTCAACATAGGAGGGTTAGAAGGAACAAATTTCGCAGGAGGCTGATTATTAATGGGAGGAGGAAAGTGCCCCTGCAAGAATATTGAGAATGCATATACATAAATGGGAATCAGTTTTACAAATAATCAAAACTCGTCCGAACCAACATTTAAAATCAATAACTGAAAGCATAAATACTAAGTGATTACGACCATTGGAGCTGGAATAGGGGGAGATGGAACAAATCTGCCAGGTTGAACATCAATTTGTTGTGGAATTGGATGATACATGGGGGGCGCATTGTAATCCCTACTGAAGGAAACAGCAGCTGATTGCATATAGTTTTCAGCGTAGGGACTGCTTGGAACACTTGTTTGCGTCTGAGGTGGTCCTACATGCTGAGGAAGCACATGAGAACAGTATTATATAGGTAATCAATAGTAAGTTATAGAAGCATATTTAGATCCGGGTTAAGAAATACATACTGGAAAATAAGATTGAGATGTATCCATAACACCGTAACTTGGTTGATCCGCACTATAAGCAGTTCCAGTTTGTGACTGACTATTATCATAAGCTCCGGTGTTCAGAATCTCTGCGTCTGAAAAGAGCATATTAAATAGCAGCATTACTTGTGTAGATTGTCTAAAATAGAACACAGCTCAGTTTCTATAAAACCAAAGTGATGATTACTTTTATTTTTCTAATTTTGGTAAATGAACAAATAGAGCATTAATTAGTAAATTTTAGGAACATTCAGTAATAGAAGTTTTAACTAATATTTCAAAAAAAAATGCAAAATATGGAAAGAAGAATATGATCATGCCTATCAGGCTAGAGAGCAACTAAAAAAAAATAAACATTAGATCCATATGATGAAGAAGGCTTCAATGGGACCATAGGCGCACCTGGCTTGGTAAAAAGAGCAATGCGATCACGTAAGATGATAAGTTCAGTAGATAATTCTTCAGTGCCCAAAAGATTCATGTAGTCCATTGCCGTAGTTAGGAGTCCTTGGCTTGCTAAAATCTCAGCATAATTCTCAACTAGTTTGTATAAGGAAGAGCTAAATTGCTTCAGTCCGGTGGCCAAAGCAAAGACGATGGTTTTCTCCATTAAGTCCTTTCAAGTAACAAAATCGCGTGTAAGTTATTCAGTCCAGATTTTTTTCCCCTGGCAATGTTAATCACTCAATAGTCAATAGAAGCTTACCTGGAGTCGGTCTAAGTAGGTTTTAACATCATGCTCTTTTGCCAGATTCTTTGACCACATTTCCACTGCTTTATCAATGTTCCCAGCACATATATAACACAATGTTGCTGCAGCTGTATCACCAGCTGCGATAAGCCTGGCAGCAAGAGTATCGCATAACAGACTCCACTCATCTGTCTGAGCGAACTGAATGACAAGTACGACTGGTTAATGTTTACGGAGGAAGCAATCACACAGCATGGTTTGTCAGGAGATAGAAAGACTTACAGTGCAGAATAGTGCAAGGGTTTCCTTCCAAGATTTTAGGGGCCTTCTTTTTGCTATGCTCATGAGGTCATTGTTCACCATGGCAGAAACAACCTAAGGTATAACAAGTGGAGAAAGTTATGCAAACAACCAACAAATGGAAATGAACTCTATGTAACATTACGAAATCTCAAAAAATTCATGCACTGAAAACCACCTTCAGGTATGGAGAATGGCTTGTCTTGAGATACTGATCACGCGTATGCTCCCACAAGGTGGTACCACCAACATGAGCAATGACCAAAGCATCAGCCAATCTATTTGCAGATATGCATTTTGCAACTGCTTTCTTGTAGTCACCAACGACTAAAGCACAATGCACCGCATCATCAAGTGAAGGATCAGAACTCTCGTCTTGTTGGTCTTCCTTTGTAGAGTCTCCGCTGCCATATTCATTTTTAGGAGTTGAGACGTGGGTATCCAACTTGGGACTGGGAAGATTGTTAAAGAAATCTTCCCCACTGTCAGCTGTACATAACAATTCTTTATTTTCGGAACTTCCATCTTTATTTGCCATACTCTCATCAGTAGTGGGACTTTTTGGTTTCTCAGATGGTTGATCATTTATAGAACTGGCTTTGTCAACAGGAGGAGTGAAACCAAGATAGGCAAGAAGCTTTGATCTTGCAGTCCCATCTTCAGTGAACATAACCTTCATAAATCCCCATGTTTCCCTCTCCTCGTCAGACCTGAGAAGGATATGATAGACTTAGATAAATTGATATATAGCTTACACCATTCTCAATTAATGCACAAGTCTGAGAATTCAAGACACACTCAGATTCTTGAGATTTCCTTTCACACAGAACTTTTAGCGATGATCTATCCCCATTATTTGTTGCAGCTTCAAATTCTGAAGATCGACTTTCCAAACCATGATCTGCCACTAATTTGTGCACATGGACCTAGATAGAGGACTAGTGGTGAAAAAAATATAATATATATGCAGAGAGATATCAACAATCAAAATTCCTTCAGATACCTCTGATGATTCAGCGCAGTGAAATGAAACAAGTTTGCCACCAAAACCAAATGATACTCCAGCCCGATTGCCGTACCACTTTGGGGCCCTCATTGATCCTGAGAACACATGAAATGTATAAGAATAACCTAAAAACTGAAGTCTGATACCACAAGGCACACCAGCAAATAAGAAACTGGGCTGTAAGAGAAATGTGATAAATAACGATACAGAAAAGTTGATTTTAATAAATGTTCAACATTTGCATATGAATGTGAACAAAGATACTACAAATATAACCAAAACCTCTGCTGTCACTTCATTGGTCCATGTTATTACACAAAACTAAACTTCTTCCCCTTCCAACCATTTATTTTCCATCCAGGATAGAGAAACAAACTTGGCAAAAGTTATTTGCGCGTTTCACAGTTCTGTCCTAGTCATTCATTCTAACTCATTGATCTAAGAGGCCGAACGATTCACCATTGAATAAATGCACTGCATAGCAGCAAAAGCTTATACCAAATAACGTATCATCAATACTATTTCTCTGAACTTCTGGACTTGCAATTCGGCTGTGCATTATTGTTGCACGGAAATGCAATGAGTGGACATTCTTTGGCAACTAAACAAATATTTAAACCTGGTCAAACAAATAGTATAGGCCCCTTCTTTGACACAATTTTTAAAACTCATGCTGACTCGTATCAATTGGTAAAATGTTAGGAGCATTGAGAGTTTCCACCATAGAGTGAGGAGGCACAAATTAAATGGGTTGGAAGAATCATTAACTGGAGTTGTTTAAAGAGTAATTCTCAAACATCTATTTTTCTCACGATATAAAACATTACACAATGAGCCTTTTGTTCATAAATAAATTTGTTCTCCACATTTTCCCACAAAGATGGGTCAAACAATAAAACTAACTAATATGAAATGAATATGATACCTGAACTGAAGCCACCCTCTCCAAGACCATGTCGACCACAACCCTGAATTTTTAAAATGTTATCAGAACAAAAAAAAAAATCTGCAATCAATTTTTGTGCATAGGCAAATAAAGTTGAAGGACAAGTTTGAGGAAAAGGTGGGGCAAATCACAGAAGTAAGTTAGTTTCATTAAGGAAATCACCTCAATATTATAAATGCCGATTTTCCCATCAAAAGAGGATGCTGATATAAGTCCAGGAATCTTAGAATACCAGTGCACATCGAAATTCCAATTGGTTCCAGCAGGTAATTCAGCAACAATCTACATGAGAATTCACACTGAACGACTATCACATGTGGCAGAAAACTGGCTTGAAGAGTGAGGAATAAAAGAAAGAAACAAGAAATCATGACTTTTGAGTTTTGATAACCAACATGAGTGGTGAAATATTCACCTCTCCAGATATGGTATCCCAGCAAATAGTGCGGTTATCTTTTGCACAGGAAAGCAAATAAGAGCTGTCAAGAGGGCACCATGACATTGCAATCACACCTAAATACATAATATGGAGGACACAGGTCATGAGAAACTTTGGTTTGGATCTATAAACATAATTTGAATGGACTTGGGCAGAACATGGTCATCAAATACCAATGACATAGATGTCCTGTATAGGCTAAAGATGTTCAAAGGCAAACTACTTTACCCAAAGTGGCGTACCTTTGGTGTGTCCTACATACTCTTTTACTGGAGTCATTATATTCCGCATATCCCATAGCTGAAAATGAACATCAGTGAATTACAATGATAAATTTGAGGAATACCTAGTTACAATAAGCTAAACCTAGAGCTAATCCATTCTTACCTTGAGAGAAGGTGAACTATCTTCGTCTGAAGCAACAATAAGCTGGGTAGCAATGTCAGGGTGCCAATTCAAAACAGAACACCTTCTTCTAACTGAATCGGAGAAACTACAATGAGGGAACAATAGGTATCAGAATATGGAAGGAAACTATCATTATAGTCGAAGGTTGAAATATGAACTGTTAATATTGTACAGGAAATATGATACCTTATAACTGGCTTTTGCTTCTTCAGATCCCACACCACTAAAATTGCAAATATGCCATTATTAGTATAATGAAGAATTCAAGGGTAAAACTCATTTAAATAAATCCTACTTACCAGTTGTTCCATTATATGATGTGGAGGCCAGTATGTGTTGTACCTTACTATTCCACGACAAAAATGAAATTTCACCTTGTGTTGCAGATCCACTACCCTGTGAAACAGTTCAGTAAGTTTGAGTTCCCTTTTTGAACATTAGGTGTGACCCCGAAAATGGGCCAATACATGGCACATTGAGAAGAGATCTCAAGAGAGAGAAACAGAAGATTGGGCAAATAGCACTTCAAGACAGTGCACATTAGTCAATTATTTATGTTGGTTAATGAAGTTGATAATGTGATGAATTAATGTTCTGCATAGTTATTGTTCCATCACAAGCCACTTACAGCAGTATCAATAGAGCAATGCATAAGCTTTTTGCAAAATATCTACTGTGTTGGGTTCAAATTGCTCGAGTTGTTGTATTCTAAGTAGGTCCTCCATATTTCATAAACACAGACGAAGGTTTGTGTCTGGCAATGTTCAGAAATATATACCGTAGATGTCGAAACTGAAATTGTATTGCATGTAGCAACAATTCCACAAATACTAGTCGTAACACACCTTGAGTGGTGGGAAATGACTTGGTTCTGATGGTTTCGATATATCCCATATACAAATATCTCCTTCTTCAGTCCCAGAAGCAAGAAGATTTGGATTAAGAGAATTGAACTCCAAACCACGAACCTTAGCAGTAAATGAGAAACCAATCATCATCCCAGAATAATCATAAAAGAAAATGTCAAAGAGGGAAAACAGAACCAAAAAAAAAGCACAAACTTACTGTTCCTTTGTGTTTTGTTAGATTCCCAGCAAAAGCATTCTCACTTGTATCAATATCTTTTCTATATTTACTGAAATTGGAATCAAGAAAAACATCACAAAACTAAGGCCAATAAATTTATATAGAACATCAGCAAATAATAAACTGAAATAACGTAGGAAATCAAGTTTTCGAAAATGAAATTATAATTGATGAGAATTATCTTTTTGAAGGCATCCCTTCTAGAATAACCCCAGGTAAGACTCTGTTCTTGGAACTCAAGACTATTGCTAGAATCCTGCTCTCACTTCAAATTAGGATGCGACACTTCTATTGGCAAGTACTTGTATTATAAAGCATGCCTCTTTACCAAGAAAGAATACTTTGCTTGGTTTTTCTGAAGGGAATCGGAAATAAAATTCCCCGGATGTTCCAAAACAGAACACCAATACAAAGAACATAAATCTCTCCTCCAGTTATCATCATAATTAAAGTAATACAACTTTATTATCTTTCTAAGTTAATACTTTAAAGACCAAAAAATAAGACTGTGAAAGAAATAATAAATCCATTTTCAATTCACATTGAAGCTACTTTTTCATTCTTGAAAATCTTTTCAAATGATTGTGGCAAGGACAACAGGGTTAAATAAAAACTACTCCTAAAAAAGCAGCAGTTTTCACCAACAACGCTAGCGATGCACCATATTTCCATCATGTTGGAAGATGAAATCTAGACGTGCATGTCAAACGGACCAATCGCGTGACGAGTATGGTCGTCCATTAATTAGAAGCAAATTCAATCACCAACATCCAGAATTCCCTTATCCAATTCAATGTTGAAGTGCATAAACACCAGAAAGAAAGAATTGAAGTAACTGTTATATTGCTGCAATAATCTCATTTCCAGCCATCGCTGGGAAGATTTCGTAAATCAATATATACGAAATCCATTATCAGATGTCCTAATGCGGAATAAGGTCAGTAATATCATACATATAGGGAATTTCCATCGAAACTTCTACGTAAAATTCAGAAAGAACCATCATATACATTACACGGAAGAACGGTTTCCAATCAGAAATAATTAGCAGGACATCAGAATTACCCGATCAGAGGCTTGGGATTCCAAAGCGCGATGTTGCCATCGACAAGGCCACCGGCAATGAGACCATACGAGTATTCGTCGGAATCCACGGGTCCCTTCCCCCAAGAAAGGCGATCGAATCTCTCAGAACTAGGCACAGCGCCCACAGAGGCCAACTGCCGATCGTCCGATGCAAAATCAAGCTCGAAAATGTCGAGATTGGCGGAGGAACTAAATTGCAGATCCACCGCACCCGCCATTGTCCCCGCCGCGATGTAATCGCCATCTGGCGAGAACGCCGTCGACGCCGATCTGTTCGCTGTCTTTATACACCATTCCATGCAGAGACTTATGAAGCAAATCAACGTAGATACATCTACGTGCGCATAGAATAATATCACGGAAATGGATCGCTCTCGGAACTATCTGCCTTATCGAGAGAAATAAGTCTTCTCCTTCTCTCTCTCTCTCTCAATTGTTCCCGTTGTGTTTTGTGTAACTTGTGCTTCCGTACGGAGGAGTGAGTGAATCATGAATGTTGGGAACCTACGCTGCGAGGAAGCTTTTGCCAGTCAACCAATGAGATCTTCCCACGTCGGATCAGAAATATAAAGTGCGTACAAAATAAAACCGCCCTTTCCATGTCTTGACGCCATTTGGAAACTTTTTTTTTCTTCTTTTTTTAAGTTTTGATCATATTATTATATGGATGTGGATTTGAACCCAAAATAATTTAATTATCGATAAAAATTTTAAAAATAAATCCTCAAGTTAAAAATATAAATCTCAAAAATTTTCAATTCAGGTCATAAAAGTATAAATTATCAATTAGAAATTTTAATACCAAATCTTCAATTAAGATTTTAGAAATATACGTAATTAAAGATTCATTTTTCAGATGAATAAATAATTAAATATCTAAGATTGTATTGCATTTTCCCCTATTTAATTATTTAGGAACGTTTGGTTTAACTGTCGGGAATCACTAAGTGTATGAGTTTGATAGTAGAGGAAATAAGTAAGGGTTTGAATTTTGGGAACAATTCTTAATTCTGATGTTTGATTTATTAGATGGATTTTGAAATCATTTTCAATTCTGATGATTTATTTTTTAAGTTTATAGGTCTATAAAATAATTAAATTGTTATACAAATAATAATTAATTTAATAATAAAAAATAACAAAATAAAATCATATTAAATTAAATAAATAATCTATTTATCTTCTTATTTGTTTTATAAAATATAAAATTAAGATACATGATTTTATAATATTATTATTATAATATATTAAAAAGAATAATATATAATTATAATAACATATAATATTATAAATAATATAATTATAAAAAGAAAAAAGAAAAAGTAAATAAATAAGAAAATAATTATAAACAAAAATGAATTTTAAAAATAAGAAATAAATAATTAATTTCATAATAAAAAATTAAGATGATATAGTCATATTAAAATAAATGAATAATATATTTATATTCTTATTTATTTTATAAAATATAAAATTAAGATAAAAATAAATGATTAATATAATAATATTATTATTTAATATATTAAAAAGAATAATATATAATTATAATAACATATAATATTATAAAATAATATAATTATCAAAATATTTTAGAGTAATATTATAAAAATAAATAAATAAAAAAAATAATTATAAAATATTATGAAATAAATAATTTTGGTAATGAGATATGAGAATGAAAATGAAACCACCATTTTGGAGGGTTTTGGTGATTCTCAAGTATTTGGGTATCATTCTCATTTTTTCATTCTCATACCCTTTAACCAAATAATAGGTTTCGGAATCATTTCATTCCCTCATTCCGAAACGCCCCCTTAGTCATTGATGAGGGAATGATATCTTGAGTCTTGACTGAAGGGAATAGAGTTGTTAATTGTCGGCCAGAACGGCCCACGAATTAAATGGGATAGGACTTATGTGTATTCGATGGATTCGTATTAATCTTTTTAAAGTCGTGGCCCAGGACCAAGCTCGAACCAGCCCAAGCCCAGGTTTAGCTCAATTCAAGCCCATCTCATTTTTCAGCTAGCTTTTATTATTTTATACTAGTTATTTTGATTTTGTCTATTAATTTAGCTTAATTCATAAATAATTTTGAGTAAATCTAATCAATTTTAATTAAGTTTCTTTAATGGGAAATTAGAAATACTTTTTAAGAAATAATTTAAAAATAAAAAAAAATAATTATTCCCTCCGTCCCCGGTCTCTTGTGACGTTTGACCGGGCACGAAGATTAAGAAAAAGTGATTAGAAGAGATAGTGTGGTAGGATTAGTAAGTTAATTAAATTTAAATAAAGACTTTTTTGACTTTTTAAATTACATTCAAATATTCTAAAATCAAATAAAATAACTAATGATTACCAAAACATTTTGATCACTTAAAAAATTAGAGCAAAAAATTTGATCACATCACTAATCATTCTAAATTTAACTTTACAAAGCAAATGGATACAAAACATCCCCCTATTTATTTCTGAAAATTGATCTCAGATCATCATTTTCATCACTATCATGGAGTCAAGCCGAGAACTATCAAACTCGAAGCGGAATGAACTTGTCCAATATCTACTTGAAGGCAACATACTCCCTACATCCCACTTTAATAGTCTCATTTCCTATTTTCGTGCGTCCCACTTTAATAGTCCCGTTTCTAAAAATGGTAACTTTTTCACACTCAACAATAAAATATTAATTCCACTCAACTCATTCTACACTCACATGCCTTGGTTATTGTGCCAAAAGCAAATGAGACTATTAATGTGGGACGGAGGGAGTATATGGTAAGCCATTAAGGGGCAGGATCACATCAGCTACCATGAAGTTTGGAGTCCATCGATCCACCGTTCATCGTCTTTGGACTGCTGCAAAAAAACAAAGAGAAGAAGAAGAAGTTATTCAACTTAGAAATCACAAACTAGGAGTGAAAAAATTAAGGTGTTTAGAGTTAGACCTTGAGAAATTGTCAAGGATGACATATTCAAGTAGGAGTACAATTAGGGGAGTAGCAATTGGTCTGGGGATAAGTAAATCCTCAGTTGGGAGATGGGTGAAAGATGACAAGATTAGAGCACATACCAATGCCATAAAACCAGAACTTACAGCTCCCACCAAGGTAAGTCGATTGAAGTTTTGCCTTCAAGCATTACAATTGGATAGGATCAAGTTCATAGATTGCACAACACAGTCCATATAGATGAGAAGTGGTTCTACATGACCAAGATCACGCACAGGTTTTATTTAGCACCAGGGAAAATGACCCTTACAGAACTTGTAACAGTAAAAAATTCATCACAAAGGTAATGTTCATGTCTGCAGTTAGTAGGCCAATTATCACAAAAGAAGGGGCAGTGGTGTTTGATGGCAAAATAGGCATATTTCCTTTCACATACACTGAACCAGCCAAAAGAAACAGCAAGAACATAATTGCTGGGACAATTGTTACAAAGCCAATTGAATCAGTCACAAAAGATGTGATTAGAGATTGTTTAATCTCTAAGGTATGATCTTAATTTCTCAGCATACAGGGTCAATTTTTACTTTCTTCTCAGCATTTCACATCATTGAAGAGGTTCAGGCACAATCTCAGAGCAAATAGACATCATACATTGCACACAGGCACAATTAGGTTAAACCTCAACTGCACACAGGCACAATTATTTCATAGATCTCAGCAACACATCATTGAAGAGGTTCATCATAGATCAAGAGAATTTTTTAGGTTCTTCTCAGCATAACACACCATTGAAGAGGTTCAAGGACAATTTAGAGCATTCAGGTTCAGGGACAATTGCACACAAGCACAATTAGGATAAACCTACTGCACACATGCACAATTTTTAGGTTCTTCTCAGAATAACACATCATTGAAGAGGTGTAGGGACAATCTAGAGCATTCAGGTTCAAAGACAATTGCACACATGCACAACTAGGATAAACCAACTGCACACAGGCACAATTTTTAGGTTCTTCTCAGCATAACACATCATTGTAGAGGTGCAGGGACAATCTAGAGCAATCAGGCATCATACAATTGCACACAGGCACAATTGTTTCAAGATCTCAGCAATTTCATATCTTATGTAATGACATACAATTCCAGCAATCAAGAGCAAGTGGCCAAAAGGAGCAAACAAAGATATACATATCCAGCAAGACAATGCAAGCTCGCCACATATTCAAGATGATGATCAACAATTCAAAGATGCTGCATGTGGACAAGGGTTCAACATCAAGCTCAAACAATAGCCCCCCAATTCACCAGATTGCAATGTAAACGATTTGAAGTATTTCAGAGCAATTCAATCACTTCAATATGAGAGTGCAAACAAAACAGTGGACGAACTAGTTCATGCAGTAGAAGAATCATATGCAAAGTTGTCAGCCACAACATTGAATGATGTGTTCATCACATTACAATCATGCTTAATAGAGATCATGAAGGTGAGAGGTTCAAATGCATACAAGATACCACACATGAGCAAAGGAGCACTACAAAGATCCAATACTTTACCACACACATTGGAAGTCCCAAAAGAACTCATTTTGGAATGCATTACGTATATTTCAGAGCAGCATAACATGGAAATGACAGAAATCAGAAGGGCATTGGACATATGATGTGTAGCACTTAGATTAGTCTACTTTTTTTAATCATGATTTGTAGATCGACATGCAGTAGAAGAATCACAAATATGTAATCGAGCAACCTAAACCCTAAATATGAACATGCAATATGTTTTCAGTTTTTTTTTAATTCTTCCACATAATCCCACCCCATATCACGGTACACCTCTGAATCAGTGACAATAGGGAGTTGGCTAGCATGTATAGGTAAAATAAAATAAGAATCGAGATCAGAGATACCAGCGTCGTCAAGAAGATCAAATATAGCATCGTCGGGCACGGCCACAGCTGCCACAGGTGCAGCGACTTCGCCTCCTTCCAGCCCAAAGCTCCTGGACACAGTCATCGCAAAGGGGGCTGGCGAATGTCAGCGAACGGTGGGCACACAGCAGGGGGTGGTGAAATCCCCTTGCCGTTTATTATAGGAGGCGAATCCCCGTCATTCATTTTCCGATGAGGTTTTATCCACCCCATATACTGTCAGGCTCCGGAGCGCGCATCATAGTTGGCTCCGATTTAGGTACTTTGGAGGCCAAATACGAGAAATACGTGATATGAGGTGATGGGAGATGGTATTTAGGCTGCGCAGTGCTTCGTCTCCGACGTGAACTAAACCAACCGTCGGAGGAAGTCATCGGCGAAATAGAAGAAGAAGAAGACGGGGGCGGCGATGGACTAGGGTTTAGAGAAAAATGACGAGTGAGTGGGTTGGGGTGGGAATAGGTAGTGGGTGGGTTGGGGTAGGGGTAGGGTTAATTTATTTTTCTTTTAAATTTCGAAAATTATTTTTTTAATTTATAAAAAAAATTGGGATTTGAAGACTTTAATTAAGTAGGATTAGTAAGTAATTAATTAGTTAAAACTTTCCAAAAAATGAAACATTGCAAGCGTCCTGGGACGGACCAAAAATGAATACGTTGCGAGTGTCCTGGGACGGATGGAATATTTATTTTAAACCCATCTCTACCTACTTAAAGTTCACTTGAGGACCAGGTCAGGCTTAGTTCAAGTCCAGTATAAGCGTCCAGTTCAAATACACTTTATAGTGATCCTGAAATGTGGGGCCAAATTAATTACAAATGACCTGGCCTTACACAACCCATCCTACCAATAATCCCGAGCCATGCCGAGCCACTTATTTGGTGGGCCTACCTGGGCCTGGGCTAGCCGGGGCGGAGAAAAATACCTATTTAACCATAAACTTAGATATGTGGTCACCAAAGTAGGTTGACTTTTTTTTGTGGACGCAAATGACCATTTCGGTAGTTTAACTACCGAATCGGTGTGATTTTACAGTGATTCGGTAGTTAAACTACCGAATCAATTTTATTTTTCTATTTTAATAACAATTATTTATCATAATTAAAAATTAATTATTTGTAATGATGTTTTCTATCATTTCGGCAATTTAAGGACCGAAACGAAGTCGGTTTGAACTATTTCGGTAGTTAAACTACCGAATCAGATAGTCACGTAAAATTAAAATTTTATAAATCATATGTTCTAATAATTCGGTACTTAAAGTACCGAATCAATTGTGACAATATTTATTTTTTAATATTTCGTTTGATTTTATAATATTAATGATAATATTTATTTATTTAATTAATATAATCATTTAAATTAAAAAATTATATTATCAATTTTATTTTATGATTTAATTAATATTTTAATATAATACAATAAAATATGTAAATATAATATTAAATAATTAATTTATTAATATATTTTTCATTAATTTTAATATTTTTTATCATTCAACTAATTTAATTAATAATCTCCATTAAATTAATTTAAAAATTAAACTACATCGAATAAATTAATTTTGCAACTATTTAATTTAACAATTTACTATTCAAATAAATTACAAACTATGGACTAGTAAAATCTGCATTGGGCCCCCGTCTTCTCTTTTGTGCAATGCGCTTCTCACGGAGAGATTACTGAGAAGGTCCGGCATCTTGATTTCCTTGCCCTAAAACCAATCATGATAAGTGAAAAATTAAATGTGAATATAAATATTATAATAAAAAATTTTAAAAAAATATTATAGTTACCTGCCACAGTCGGAGTGTGGAACGTGTAGTCGTAAGAGGTATGATCGGGAGATGGAGTGAACAATACATCGTGATGCTCCTCCTCCTCATCGTGTAACACCTCGTGATCACCTCTACGTTGTCTAGACCCTCCCCGGCCATCTATTCTCTGTGTCACTCCGGGTCTTTGAGATTGCTGCGAGGGATCCACTTGTGACGTCGATTGTGTCGTCGACTATCGGCTGGACTATTGGATCGTGACGGTACATATAAGCCCCGTCACGAGCCAATTGTGTCATGTCGCTTATCCCATCAATCTAAAACAAATTTAATATAAATAATACGAGTCAAACATAGATATAAAGAATAGAAAATAAAATGATAAAATGATTTACCGAAAGTCGCAGCTGATCTCCGTGCCCAAAATATCCCAACGGAGCGACTTCAGCTCGTGTGTGGCTTGGATTAGCCACAAATTTCACGGTTCTTGTTAAGAACCAGTGAATATAATCTTCAAACACTGTGGGGCCTCCAGGCACAATTTGCTCGACAGCAATGTACACATGTTGATCTCTATTATTCCAATCATCGATGTACACCCTGAGCTCGTCGCTCCAATCATAAGATTTGCTGGTTCGCCTTTTATTATGTAGTGCTTCGAGGTCCTCTTTTGTTGTGAGAAGATTTGAATCGGGAATCATTTGCAAAAAACCAAATTGTCTCGCGACACGGTCCGAGTAGTAACCCTCGCAGACCTCAAAAAATATGAGAAATGTCGTCGAAATCCAGGGAACGTCGGGTTCCTCAACAGAATATGGTGTAAAAGAAAACTGCATTTAATTACAAAAAAAATAAATATATGTAAATATTGAAGCAATAAAATTAATTTATTAAAAATTAGATTTTATTTACCTCATCCTCACGTAACATCGCCAACTGTGAGCGATATGCCTCGAGTACGTGTTTTATCACGTGCAACTTGCTCTTACGGACTGACCACCTGGAGCGTGCATGACATTTAAGTGTAAATTAAAGATAATAGAGAACAAGTTCTTTAAAAAACGAATTAGAAGTATTTACCTGGCTCCTATCGGAGCATCAACTGGATGGGCAGGAATAGGACCTTGTATGATGGGTCGAACTGAAATAATCCTCTCCCAAGCCCAAATCTAGACACAATGAATGGATAATAAATTGAAGTTAAAAATAATATTCACATAACTTACTAAAGAAAAATAAGATTAATAATGTTACCTGTAGTAAAATCAAGCATCCACCAATATTCTTCGTGCTATTTCCATCGATTGATGTTCTGCATAAATTGCGGTATAAATATGCTAGAAGAGCACTACCCCAACTCAAGTTGTGGTCTACATCCTCAATTAAAGAACGGACAACGTGGCAATATACGCCGTTCTGCGCTGTATCGACAAAAAAAAATGCTGCCTACTAGATAGACAACAAGGCACAGTGTTGTCTGTCTATGCCAACCCTCCCCAGCATGCTCCAAGGGCATCTCTAAGACTCGATCCTTGATACAAGTGAGGAACAATCTATTTTTGTCTAGTTTTGGTCGTACCCCTAAATGTTGTGTCATATATACATCCCATCCCTCTTCTGGTGGATTATCTCTCCCTGTGACGGCATTGCCATCAACCTGAATGCCTAACAATAAATCTACATCTTGCAAAGTAATTGTGGCCTCACCGAAGTAGAAATGGATGTATATATTGTGACATTATATAGCAATTGCTCGGGTTTGAAGCACATTGCC